>CABFPE010000851.1:243396-262186 GCA_900660155.1 Hofstenia miamia | reverse complement strand
ATATATATATATATATATAGTCTTATAAGTAAATACAAACATATATATACTTATAAAAGTCAGTGCATTAATCCTATTATTAAAAAAACCAAAACAGTTGTATTTCATAAATTCATTATTTTAATAGTCAGGCTGGCCATATTGTGCTTGGGAGGCATTTGCGGGTAATAACCCCTCAGCCTCGTCACTGTTTTTAGGCCTACATGAATTTTTAGCCATTTAAAATAATTCAAAACGTAAAAAAATTGAAATGATGTTACAAAATGATATATTATGTCTCAACAAAAATATTTACTTAACAGTTGCATAAAAAATATTGATGAAAATTAACAAATAGAACACTAAAAAAATTTTAAAAAAATGTCTTTAAAAATCTATATTTTTGGAAGTATATTAGCATCAAAAATAGGCTGAAATTTTCTAAAAAAGTCGTTCAAGTAGAATGAATAATTATGCGCTAAAATTCAAAAAGTGCATTTTACTTCTGCCATTAGTCTGTCCCATTTTTGGGTTATCTGCCAGATGTTAGAAAATGGCAGCAGAATTTTTTTAATCACTGATGTACTTAATATATATATATATATATATATATATATATATATATAGGCGACCATACGCAGAAATATTTTTTAGCATTTTCATACTATTTTGTTCAAATTGCAATAATAATGATAATAAATATTATAATAAAATAGTAAAGAATACTTGAATTGGTAATATTTTGAAACTGTATTCAATCAGAAAATCGTGGGACATAATGAGAAATTCTATATGATATGATATCTTTGTGCACGAAATGCTAAGTTTTAACTTTTCTAGTGTTGGTGCATTTGCATATAGATCTCAACTCTCATACGTAGTTAATTAGGCATGTTTTCAGAAACATATTTTCATTAGGAATTATTGCATGACCTGTTGCATGTTTCTGATAAGCAAACACATTAATCATTCTGGCTTAATCTAATGAGTCTATGTTTATGTTTTTGACTTGGGTATGTACTTTGACTATTATTTATCAAAATTATTGAAATTTTATGTTGCATTAATTTTTTTCTGCACATTTTAAACAAAAATGTTCTCCAAAACTGGAATCAAGTACTTGAATATAATATAATATTAAACAACTTTTTATATAGACTAAAAGCAAGCAAAATAATTATTAGTAGATTTTGAATACACTCTCATTTGTAAATGCCTTTTTGACAAATTAAAAAAAAATGTTCTAGAATATATAACGGTTTAATGGTGAAGACATTGCCAATGATAAAGTCTTTGTTAAAATTTATAATTTTTTGGATTTGGGTTGAAATTAGCACTTTGTGTCAAATCGAATTTCTTTCTTTAGTCCCAAAATTTTGTAAATATCCCTTGCTGTGATTATCAAGATAATAGCCTGATTACGACTACCTAAATGTTAAGCTCATATTAGCTTGTATACTAAAAAGGATTCTTTCTTGGTATATTGAAGAAGTGCTGCTGACGAATTTTACTTCTTAGAAATAGAGACTAGCCCATAGCTTCTCAAATAACCCTAGGCAACAAAACTCTTGAATTCAGCATAACTGCATAATCGTGGTTTTGCAGAGAGAAATATAGATTTAAGTGAATTAATTGAAACCTTTATATTTCAGAGCTGGAAGGTACTAGACAACATTAAAATCTTACCTAAAGCGCTTAGACTACTCCTTCTTAGAAATTATTTCAATTCTAAAAGCTAATGATTCATTTTTTGAGTAAGTAAAATCCAGTCATTTTTTAGATTATTAATTTTACTTCTGCAAATTTTAAATTTTTGAATAATTTTTGGTTTAAAATTTGCAATTTTAGTAGGAATCTACAATGGAAACTAAATTTTCACATTTCTTTATTTTCATTAAATTATGAACTTTTATGTGACTTGTATTAATATTAAACATTAATATACTAAAGAAAAATTTAAAACTAAATGGTTTGAATGAGAAAATTGGGGTTAAACCAAAGTAGAAAAAATTTTATCGAGGCATGAACTAGTAAGAGAGATAGAACAATGTCTAGAAATAGTGTATAATATCACTTAATACTATTAGTACGTAACGAGAGTGTTAACTTTGTTTATTTAAGACTCCAAACAGTTATGGAAGTTTAAAGGTACGTAATAACCTTGTGTCTCTCTTTCTGCGTTATGACTTCTGTTTGGTGTGCTTTTATTCTAGCTTTGTACAACAAATTATTAAAGAATAATTTTTCAACAATTTTAATTAAAATTTTATAAATGTATTACCAGCATATAGATGTCTAAGCTGATGAAATTTACACTCAAAATCCAATTATTCATGATCAGAATTATTAAGTTTTTCAAAAAATAAAGAAATTTTTTATCTATTTTTTTTCAAATTGAATGGTTAATAAAAGTTAATAGAAATTCCGTTAAATGGCTATTTCTCTTTTTTAGCAACGTGTTTTTGCAGTAGGAAATCAGATTAAATTATCATTTAATGCTAATTAATACATGAACTAGGAGTTCATAGCCATATCCACACTGTTATGCATGGGGTTTGATTTCGAAGTCTCTCTGGAATGTCAATATATTCTGGCTGTGGGCGTTTTGTGCAAGGTGTGTTTCATGCAAATACTAAATTCTTAGAACATACCCATTTGAATGTCTATAATTCATTACCTGATTGCAGTGCATATTAGATAGTTGGTATAATGTACGATTATACAAAAATTAAAAAATATTGAATTGATTTAACAAGTATGAATGAATTGCATATCCTTACTTTAAATTTATTTGAATTTAATGCAACTATTAATACTTTATGGTAGAGAAAGAATTTTAATTGAATGTTCCAAATTAATTATACCAATTGTTACATACAGCATAGCGTTATCTCACAAGTTTAGCATAGTTGAAATGCCATCTTCTCTTGATTCAAAACAGCTTCCTTTGTTATTTAAATTGAGGAGAACTGTAATTTAGGCAACGTTGTCTTGGAAATTTCTTATTGAATTAACTAATTTATTTAATTTCTAGTTAAAATACCCACGCATTCTCCTCTCATATTCGAAGGCAACCATACGTAAATACTAAGAAGTCAAAACAATGAGCACAAAGTCACCAAATATCGTCTGTTTCCTCAGCACAGAATTTTTAATATTTTAAGTATCGTTTTCTCAACTCAATTGAAGTTAAATGTTACGCTTTGTAGAAAATATCCACTGCAAATATTTTTTAATAACTAAATGGAAAAATGCCAAAATCCAACTTATAGTTATGTATGCAAGCATAGTTCGGAAGTTCTTCAACTGAAAGAATCGCATAATTTATATATTTATATTTTTCCAATAAATTGAGTAATCGAAGTGCAATTATTTTCAATGGGTGTATACTTATGTTTTAAAAAAATTTCAACAAAGTTCTCTCACACGTTCCAATGACCAGTTTTATGTTTATACTAAAGTTCTTCAAAGAATCAAATGTTCATTTTTGTCCAAACATTTTCAATAAATTGAGATCTGTTTGGTTTGGGTTATTGGTAAATCAAAATTTTTTCTAAAAATTTTGTACAAATGTACAAAACTTAGAGATGATGCGATTACTTCAAAATTTGCGCTTCTACCACAGCTTTATGTCATAATGTTTGATTGACCCGAATAAAAATTCTGCAAGTTTGTATGAAAAGTAGTGTAGGAATTCGCAATTTATTTCATTTTACAATTAGTATGCAGTTTTTTGTTCTAAATCGTTGGCCGCGTTAGTGGTATGTCAATTTTTGGTAATATCTAAAATATTGCAGATATTATCTTTATAATGATACCTTATTTTATGTTAACTCTGCCCTTATTCTCTAGATACTAAAACTTTTGTTAATAACGTGCTAAGCGTAAAATGCTAAAAACAAGTCAGTGTTATACAGACTTCTAGGAATTGAATCAAATCACATGAGACCGGAGCAAAATTGTCAACGAGCCGNGGAGCTAGAAATCTCGACCAAATTTGCTGATTGAGACCGGCATCTGAAATATGTGGTCTTTCGTCAATGCTTTACGACATAGTAATCGACGATATAAGGGTTGTGAAATCGAATTTTTGATTTCATTGCGCACGGATTATAATTCAAACTCTTGAGGAAGGGTTGATGTATTTTAATATTCAAGTTAATTATTAGTTCTAACATGTGAGGTGAAAACATAAAAGTGACCATGAAATGGTTGACAGGTTGACAGGTGATATTTCTTTGTCAGGTGCATTAAAACCTTATTAGATAGCAGATAATAATAAATCTGGTGACTTTTTTCATTTTTTGTAAAGAAAACACCAGTATGATTAGCTTAAAAACATGGTGGGAAACTCATAAATTTGTTACTGTTGCATATAATTTTCAACTCATTTCCTCTTGCATTATTTTCAATGATAAGTTAGGGATTGCGCTTCTAATTAATCGGAGAAATCTTCAGTTTTCAAATAATTTGGTGATTTAGAGTTAGGAATCATTGGCAAATTTTCAAGACAAACAATCTTGTGAAAAACTTGAACTGCTATTTCCAAACTTGTCAATGGATTGGTAAGATATATAAAATAGACTAACTAAAAGATTTAAAACATATTTTCATATGAAAAATAATTTCGAGGGCACTACCGTCAATGCTAACGCCTGCTACATCTAATTACCTATAAATAGTCTTGTAATCCTAACTAAAAATTTGGCTACAAAAAACATCCATGAGATCCATGGATTGCATTATCAGATCCCGATCCATTGCAGATTCATGGCCAAATCTAGTTATTTCGTTAAAGAGCATCAACACCCATTCTTACTCCAAAACTAACAACTGGTTTGATAACAGGAAATTTGTTCTCAAACTAGGTTTTCCGATTTTTCATTCCTTCTTAAGGTTCAGATAGTGTTTTACTTTGGTAAAAAAACAAGACAGCAACAGAGTGTGCAGTTTAAAGCTCTCTTCACAAAGTTTAAACGCACATAACTCGTGAAGGAACAATAATATCGAAAGTCTGATAACATCACGAATCATCACTTTGCGCACTGCTAGTTCTATTCACTGAAAAAAGTTGTTTGGATAGGCTTTAAGTCTCGTTATTATGTTTTTATTAGGCATGGGAAGAATTTGCAAGTTCCTTAAAAGATATCGGAATATTCGTTGAAAAATTGTTAAAGTCTTCAAGTATTTCTGGTGCAGTAGTAATTGCTAACACATATGTTAATTATTGCATGAGAAAACATCAACAAAAATATTTTAATATTCCAAGATTTTATCAAGTATCTTGGAGAGAATACTTCGAAAGTGTGGAGAAAATGTTTTGTGCCAATAAATCACGCTGATCGACTAAGGCGTTGTATTAAAATACTTTATGCTCCTTACATCATAAAATATTACCACCTTTTTGCTAATCATGTTTCTGGTATAGCTACAAATGGGCACAATTTTTCTAACTTAGCGTAACCGAAATAGTTTTCATCAGAACACTCAAACCCAAGTAACCGACCTATTGCCGACGAACCCAATCCGATCCACATGCTTACCTAAAGCTAATAAGCTTCATCATTTTGCTGCAAAACTGGGATCAACAGAAATGTCCCATTTCATTGAATTTAATTCTATTTAATTTGAAAATATATTAGAAACTCTAGAGAAGAATAATTATCGTAACCTTAACCAGCCTGGAGATTTTAGAAGCAGATTTTGAGGAAAATGAAGAACTATTTGCCCTCCTAAAAAGACTCTAGCCTGTTAATCTTTAAATAAGGTTTTTTCAGAGCACCAAACACTTAAGTTAGGATTGACTTAAAATCTAGCCTATTTTAAAGTCTGCATAGACCATAATATTTGCTTAAATCTTGTGGAATTCAATAATTTTTGTAGTAAAAATAATAAAAAAAAATTTTTTCTGAATAAATTTGGTTAAGAAAAAGAAACTTAGCAAGTCACCTGGAAAAAAAAGCACCGAGTGATAGAAATAACATTTTGTCCCAGATTTCACCACTTACACGAGTTCATTAAACAGTGATTAGAAAACGTCATCCCTCCAGATATTAATTGCTAATGCACGAAAGGTCTCAGGGGAAAACTCCTCCGTTGTATCCATGAGGAATTTGTATTGAACGTATTTCCTCAGCTGTATTAACGATTAAATGTACTATCTCTGACTACGTAAATTATTAGCTGTAATTGGATGGAACATTTTTATCAGTTAGACTTATTTTTATGACAGGAACATATTAAATACAATTTAAAACGTCAAATCCAATAGCTATCTGCAAGTTCAATTAATGAGCATTAACATCGTGTACAAATAAATGCAAATGGAGCGGGAGTTGTAAGCAACTTCCTTCCATTAATTGTACTTAGATTTAGCTACTTACTTAAGTCATTCTTATAAAGTGGTTTACTATTTTTTATTGACGCAGCTGTTCACTTCGCGGCATTTCCTGAGAGAACTGAACTAAAAGAAACTCTTAATTACAATTCTTCTCTATTACATCATAATTACACCACGCAGTGTCAATATTATTAATATACTAGTGTGTGTATCATCTGTAGCAGTTTCTGAATCAACGATTAGTATTTTCATTTACTTGAATAAAACTATTGATCATAATACATGTATCTTCCGCAGATAAGTTCGTATTCCCATTAGCGAGAAATCCATGGGATAGAGCGCTGTGGATTACTTTAGAAATTTATCCTTGATAGATGCACATCACTCAACCATTTATCTCTACCTGTATATTTTTCTTTTTTTTATAACAGTATAAATTTATTTTGTTTTCATATATAGTTCAGTAAAACAAAGTGGCTACTTTTCAAAATTCCACTATTATTATAGTTTTCACACTGGTACAATTAAAAGTTAAAAATATTGCCAAATACTCGAAGAATTTCTACCGTACTCAACCTGCTTATATCCCGATTCATGGCTCTTAGAACAAGATGGAGCAACCCCTCGTAACTCAAATTCGACGAAAGAATTTTTTACCAATCTGCAGGAACTAAAGAGTTACATCCTTGAATCGCAACACCAA
This sequence comes from Hofstenia miamia, assembly GCA_900660155.1. NCBI lineage: Eukaryota > Metazoa > Xenacoelomorpha > Acoela > Hofsteniidae > Hofstenia > Hofstenia miamia. Next base: position 255,164 of record CABFPE010000851.1, on the reverse strand, counting down.
AAAACTCAAGAAGTTAGAGTCCGTTTNTTGGTTTTCATATATAGTTCAGTAAAACAAAGTGGCCACTTTTCAAAATTCCACTATTATTATAGTTTTCACACTGGTACAATTAAAAGTTAAAAATATTGCCAAATACTCGAAGAATTTCTACCGTACTCAACCTGCTTATATCCCGATTCATGGCTCTTAGAACAAGATGGAGCAACCCCTCGTAACTCAAATTCGACGAAAGAATTTTTTACCAATCTGCAGGAACTAAAGAGTTACATCCTTGAATCGCAACACCAAAAAACTCAAGAAGTTAGAGTCCGTTTAATGGATTCAGTTTCAAGACGTTTATCTGCGTGTCGCGCTTTGCATGGCAAACTTGACAAATAACTTTTTCACCAGGTTACAAGCTGAGACAATTATATTTTCAAATATATTTTATAAGCCTCTATTTGTCTTTCGTTTGTCATCAAAAATGTGTTTATAATGTTTCAACTTTTTTCACTTGAGCATAGGAAACGTCAATCTTCTCATATACGTGTCTTTTGACACTTATGTATTTTTGCAACGATATAAGCAGGATAAAATTTATTTTTGAAATTTGAGAATGCATTCAAAGATTTCGAAAATCTAGACAAAACAGCTGGAGAAAGGCAATTGCACAGCCGCTAGACTTTAAAGATGTTTCGGTGAAATACAAAGCGAATCCAGTAACATGTGACGATATTCACTAAATATTTTAAATTAGCGTTAATTTCAAGCACTATTAGAAATTGCATATAGTCTCTTTGCAAAAATTACTGAGCTAATCAATAAATATGTCAAATTCACATGTCTAGAAATATACACTGACGGTTGTAAAAATAAATTTATTTTGATAAAATTACTCACAGACACTGCTATTTAATCTCTTGTATCATATGATTGATAATCAACATTGCAAACTTCTTTCATCCATCTTTCCTATCTAATAATCTTGATTTACTAACGACCTTTCTGTTTTTCTGTTTGACTGCATCGATCAATAAATTTTGCCGATATTAGTGTATAAGCAACGGATATTTGGATGTGTAGGTTGCACTAGTTTCATCTGCATGCTACTACTCATATACTTCGCAATTTTTGTTCAGAAAAAAAATACCCAACAATTTAGTTCCGAGTCTTTCTACATCACCAATGGAATTTCGAAGGTGTGCAATTAAGCATGTACATTGCTTTTTTCTGTTATCAGGGTATCCTGTATCGTGAAAAAATAGGAACTTTTTGCCAGAATATCGATGATTTGTAACTAAACATTGTTTACAAATGCACAATACTAAAAAATTGCGCATTTCTAATACTCTCTGAATACATGTGGCTCATGGTTAGGTGACGAGAATGAATGTTAATTACTTCGACATCAAACAATAATTTCAATGAACCCCTTCCCTCTTAGCCAGAAATTCTGCATGCTTTGCATAAACCCACTCTTCAAACATTCCGATGCTCTAGGATGTTTTCATGTCGTATTATTGGATGTGTCTTTGTTTTAGAGAAGCTGTCGATTGGCTTTACAGTTGATGGGTTGATGACGTTTCTCTATACATCATTGAACCTTTTCTGGTGCATCTGGTGAATTTAGATTAAATATTTGATTGAAGTTTTTTCTAACCATACCTTCAACTTCCCTCTGGTTGATTATTCAAGGTTGCTTAAATATCCATTTTTGGACATTATTTTTGCCATTTTGTCTCGTTGCTTTATAGTGTCTTTCTTGATATCAATGAATAATGCAATTTTTCAGACTGTGTTAAGTTATACTTACAAATAACTCTGTCTTTTGCATCTGCTATATTCAGGATACACATAACTTCAAACACATCTAGCCCTCGATAATGTTGCTACTTGAATTTAAGGTCCACTAGGACTATTCCGTCTTACAAGATTTGCTAATTCCAATCTCATGGAACTGGCATCCTGGACTAATTGTTTCAGCTGAACTGGGATCAAAATTGGGGAAACCTGGGCCTCTTAAAATAGTTTAGGCTAATTTCGTCCACGCGACTAGAAAATTTCATGGGAATTAGTTCTATTGTCTTGGTCTTATAAATATTTAAAAACATGTAAGTCTTTGAGTAAGACACAAATGTTGAGTTAACTTTGAATTTCTAAAGGAAGGAAATAAATATGAGTCTCCAACACCCTCTCGATAAAACTTAATATCAAAAATAGAACTTCAAAATAAATTTAGTTGAAGTAATGGTTGAAGTAATGATTGGTTAGCATATTATAATAATCAGCTTACAAACACAGATGTCCATGTTTAAATTAGTTTCTATTGGCATGATTAAATTATAATATAGATTTATCCTTCTACCCAAAATTTACCACATTGGCTTTCAAGAATCAAACTATTTGTTAACAAAAAATTTCAGAATTACCCTTAATCGCTGGTCGTCTAGATGAATTTCGTCATTGAATTTGGCAAACATTAGAGAACCAAAATTCCTAAGGATACTGAGATTGAATTATTAATTGAAATGAAATTTTTATCTTCACCTTAATATGCACAAATTTTCTTGGGTATGCTTCATTGTTTGCTAACAACCTGGTGAATCATTCTCATTGCTATTGGAGCAGATTTGCTAACGTTCTCAACAGAATATATTTGCTTTGTATTACAAAAGTATTATAGTTGAAGAACAATATAGTTTTGGGGAATAGACCTAACCAATGCCCTACTTTATCCCACAGTTTAGTGTTCTGTGCCTGGAGCTTCTTGGCTGGGCGCAGCCGTGATGCTAAGAACCGCGGCGGCAAAAATTGAAGTCGTTCCCAGCCATAAAATTTATAATATTTACCACATTTTTTATAATTTATCTGGGCATGCAAACATTCTGAATAAAGCTCATTATTCGTTCCCATTTCGCAATAAAGATCTATGTCGAATTGATCCAATAAATATTCATTGTAAAAAACCTGTTTTATTCAGGTTAAAAGTGAAAGCTAAATTTAAAAATTGAAGCCATGCCCGGCTGCGGATGTAAGGATTCAGCCTGCAACCGATCATTAACCGCTAGTCATATGGCCGTCCGCGATCAAATCACAAAGCACTACCGCAATTTTCACAACTACTTATTGCAATGCATGTAACATATTTGAACTTCATAGCAGATTTTCTGAAGAAGTATTTATGATGTATACTTTGCATGAATTGTGGAATGTCTCAGAGAGCTCCTAAGACTTTTTTTGAATGTTAATGATCAATGGAAACTTTGTCGTTAACTAAGACACTGATGTAGTATTATTCAATTTCCAAACAAGTAATGTCAACACTAGCATTTTTTTAAATAATTAGGCAAGGTTGTCATACAAATTTTTAAATAATTAGCATTTGCGTAATATCGGCATTTTGAGGTCTCGTCTGTCGTTATCGACTCTTAAAATCCGCTATCGGGTGATTTTCTACTCCACTCACAAATATGCATTAGTGCTTAAAATTGGCCGTAAGGTATTTCATCTTCGCCGGATGCATTCTGTTAATTTATAGCAGAATAATTTAAAAGTAGAACGAACTTATTTCATCTGCATTCACTTCAATTATTTGTGAATCTATATTTACATGATTTATTGTTATGGTTGTAGGAAGGCTTCAATTTTTAAGCACGAAATGTGTTTTGGCAGAAAATCCCAAAAAAACTCCTGCACCAATCAAAACGAAATATTAATATATCTATGGTTCTTTTATAGCAGCCAACGTTCCTAAAGTGAACCATCATTGTAATCTCACAATAATTTCATAATCTATCTTTATTGTAATATTGTTTCAAAACAACGGAATCTCTAAAAAATCCCTTCCTGCAATCAATTCCTGTGCCGTTACATGATTTTGTAATTGACATTTAGGATTACAAAGGTTTCCAGTCCTGAATTGAGATTGCATGACATGCATTATCATAGGCATGCAAAATTTACGCTATCTATATGGTTGACTGCTTAAAAATTGGAGTGAAGTTGCTGCAATTTCGACTTCTTAACCTTTAGAATACTTTTCTGTTATTGTACATATCCTTCAACATACCAGTTTACGAATGCATTCGAACTGTTACTTTATATATATATATATATATATATATATGTTTTTTATATTGTTAAATACTATAACTAACCTACTGTTACACATTTAAATGTGTGAAGGCTAGAGAGTAATAATGATAGGAAGACTAAAAAATGAGTTCACTTCTTTTGTCAAAAGAAAATAAAACTAGTTTATTAGTCTTTATCACAAAGTATTTCAATAATACCTTCCATATTTTTAAATTCTCCAACAAACGCAATTTCGAAAATATATTACACCTCTATCACATGCAGTGTTTAATAGTTCCAGTAGCCAATGGTGTTTTAATTCTTGTTTCTTAATAGTTCATTTCAGGCGTACCAAATAAAATTATGAGGCCTTGATTCATATCAACTTTGACTTCCGTATGGTTTCATTGCAATATAACATGAATAATAATGATAATTGTTTTGTTATTATTATTATGCATTTAGTTTACGGTAGATGGCGTGATGATGCAGTAATATTTCAATTTCATTAAATATACTCCACAGACGATTGCAAAATCATGTTATTAAAGCCTTTTGAATCCATTCAGATCTAATTTTATGCTTCCCTTTGTTTTGCAAGTAGTGCGTTTAAAGTTCAGCTATGTTTCTCAATATATTCTACATTAGATGCTGAGAAATATTCATAAACCATCTGTTTGTGTTATGAATTTATCAGCAAAAAAACTGCATCAGTTCATAGATTAAGCAAGATGATTTTTTAAAAGGTAGCACCTTAAGTCCATTCACTTGTAACCATTCCATACATGCTATTAAATAAAACACCTTCAAGTACGTGGAACACCGTATTAATGCTTTTTTTAATTAAATTTAAAAAAGTTAAATTAAACACGGTTTGTTTATGAAACGTTCTAGTGCTTTGTTACATTCAATAAATTAGAATTCAAAGAAGTTATTATACCAACCTTCATCCATTGTTTCCTGCTTTTATAATTAAAGTTCCGTCTTTGTAGTGGCTAAAGTGTAAAAGGCTAAGAGTTCAATTATATGCACGAATTTAAGGGCCTAATAGACATGGCAACTGATTTATACATATAAATAATTAATATATTTACATGTGATTCATAGCTTGGGAATTTTTGAAAGGCATTATATTGGATGATACGAAGTTAGTTGACATAAATGTCAACAGTGTTAAGGACACTGGATGAATATCCAAAAATTTATTCAGAAATCTATATTAATTAGTTTATGCTAAGATTCAGGTTAGAGAAGGACGCTTTTTGAAACTCAAGTCTTTTTAATTTTTCATTGAAACAAACCTAATATCGAGACTACTGCATTTGACTTCCTACCATAGTTTTTGCCAATTTTACCCTAAACTTCCAAAAAATTTAAAAGGAAATACGGTTCTTGTCAAGAATTGAATCAACTTTTAATGTAATCACGGTTTGGCTATTTGCAGTAATATGAGCGAAAATGAGCACAAAAATTAACTCCATCGCTGCCAGATTTTGATGAAACACGTCGCTTTGTTATTTTGGATATCTTTATGCTTTTTGAAATATTTTTCTTTTTGATAATGGTAAAAACTTCATCCAAATAATATAAGACCATATTATTTCGAGACTTCAGAATCAATTGTTTGATGTGAATTAAAAATGAAGAATGTGGACCTACAATATCGTGAATATAGATCACAATTTTGTGCTGGGAGATGCAGTATTTATAAAAATCTATAGCACATATTTTCTTGTGAAATCTTTGCTTGCTTCGAAGCAAATGTAATGATTATAGGGCCACAAAAGTGAAGGGATTTTGTGACGTTCTTCTTTGAATTTAAACCAATTCTCTACTTGTAAGAGCATTTTACTGCTTTCTTTCGTTGTTTGTACTGCAAATCAACAGGCCGTACTTAAAGTAGGCCTTGATTGGATTTTAAAAAATATATATTAAATTAAAATTTAGAAACGCTTCTAATCTAAAGTCAATAGATAAGTAATATTAGCATCTATTTTCTATAAGACAGTGCATTGATCTAGGATATGCACTATCGTCTGCACATTCCCACAATTTCATCGAGATATATATCGTTTGAGCTTGAGACATTATAATAAGTGTACATATAAAGAGTTCAGTTTGTGTCCAAAAATATACAAGACACTATAGTAGCAAGGGTGGACACTGGTTCGGTACACCCGCACCCGCTCGGTTTTGGGTGCGGGTTGGGCATGACCTTTGTTACAAATGCAGGTGCGGTATGGGTTGGGTATACATAAAAAATATGCGGATAGTATTGCGGTTAGAAATTTCAAGCGCTAAAATAACAAAGTACTAAATAATTGGCGTGCATCTCAGCGGAAAGTTTTAATTATCGAATTGCAAAGTAACACCTATTATATAAGTAGGAATTAAGAAAATATATAGTACGATCAAGTGTGGTACATACATTAAATATTGCCCAATTAGACATTTTGGAACTAATCAATTAGATCAGCATAATATTGTGAATAAATAAAAAAATGCCGGTATGATAATGGAAAACGGTGGGCATGGGTCGGGTGCAGTTATGTATTTCAAACAATTTGAGGGTTCATTAACTGTCATTATAATTTATTCACTAATATGTAGTAGATTATGTTGATTATATAAAAACTCGTGATATTTAAATTTACTCGATTACTCTATTGCAGAAAATTTATTAGCCGTTGTCAATCAATATCTACAAGTATACGGAATTTTCTGATATGGAAAACATCTTAATTGCGAGGCTCTGTAGAAACTGTAAATTCTTTTTATTCATTTTAATTTTACAATTTTAATGTTAAGCGTGTACATATGCAGTGGCGCAGCCAGGGAGGGGCCACGTTGCCATGCCCCTCCCATTTGGGTTGGTCAGCCATATTCTATTTCGTCATTTATTAATCCGTCCTGTCCCTTCATAAGTACACTCTCTATTCCCGTCCTTCAGTTAAGAATACTTGATGGCGAATTTCTACCTTTTTTGGGTGAGTTAAATTCGATTTTGTGTCGAAATTCTCGGTTTTTGTTTGCTTCAGTTTGATCGAAAAAAATTAAATAACAGAAAAATAAATGCAGCAACAATTTTTCTGCAAAAATTGCTTCGTAATGAAATAAAAGTTTAATATTAAACACGCTATAGCTCAAACTACATAATATTTTCTTAACTTTTTTTACAGGAGGCCCTACAGTGTACTTCTTTTCTGCCTGTAACCCATATCATAGTAATTTAGTGTTCTTGTTCATTGACCAGCTCTCTTGCTTCTTGCATAAACTAAAATCAGGCTATAGGCCTAGTGTCTCCCTGCTTTTGCTTCTGGTCATATTGGCTTTAAATAATATTTGAAGCAGCGTCATAGCCTAGGGTGAGAGATTACCAAGGATTCGTCGTAGTTTATTGAGGCATTCAATAGTGGGATAAATCAATTGAATCGGCGGATGTTCCAAGAAACAACCTGATAAACGTACAATATCAGAATAAAACAAATCTTCATGACCTTCAGCGTAACTAGCTGTTTCTGGTGGTGCCTAAACAAAATATTATGCTCCCATCATTGTCATCTTCTGTCACACACCTGATATTATGACGGCAAACCTAAAGAAATTGCAATGATCACAGCTTTTACATAAGGTATCTATGGCAGAACCAAATTTGCCGTTAGTTATTATGATTACTGGATACATCTTGCTTTCTAAAGCAATTTCTACTTAGTGCTAACAGAGTTATGAACCATTAGTAAGCTTTTATCAGAGTTGGAAATAGGGTACTCGACTCTACCCGACCCTTTGTCGGATATCGGGCCGGGTTAGAACATAATAATTTGAATTTCGGACGTATCTGGTACACTCAGAGAACAGGCTATGTCGGGGAATTGTCGGTTATGATAATATGGAGAAAATGCCACATTTCGAATGTATTTTTTGCAATTCATGAGTATTTTGGTTTCTTTGAGTCGGCTGAGGTCAGGTAAGTGTATTGAGAGTCGGATACAGCTCTTTTATTGAATACCCATCACGGCCTAACGAGCTTTTATGTGTTATGTATTGGTTTATATAAATACAAAAAGCAAGTTAATTTACTATGATTTATTGAACTACAAAATACTATTTGTAGCTCCCGGCTTTTGCTTCTTATTCACTTTAAATAATATGTACATATATATTCACATATGTATACGCCGGTTAAGGAGGTACGTAGACTCGCTCCGTAAAGAATGTAACATGCACGCTGTTTTCAAATGCGCCCCTTTGGCTGCGCCACTGTAAAATATGTTTCTCTCTCTCTCTCTCTCTCTCTGGAGTTTTTAGCAGTACAAGACTATATTCTGCTTCTATATCTTGTTAAACTGTTAAGCTAGCTGTCCTATGTTAGACGATTGCCATACTTTACGGTGGTGGTATATAATTGCTCTTAACATATTGATCATGGACAGTTCTTTTATCGCTTACTAGCAATATTTGATATTTAAAATTGAGTCTGGTTAATTAATACCGATTTATATGAGAATCTTCAGATAACTTCTATGGAAATTTAAAGGTGATTCCTGAGAACCAAGTGCACCCTATAAACAAGTTTATTGAAATCCGAAATATCACTATTCAAACGTTTTGAGAACAAACTTTGTTTGTTGAGATTTCTTCCCAAAATAATATTTTTGATGACGTTTGTACCCTACATGAAATGAAATATATCTTCTGATTATTTAATATTTATAAGGATTTTCTAAAACATCATAATGCACAGGATTTAAAGTGCTATTTAAATATATTTTATGCCATCTAACGATTCTATGAGTGTTTAAAAAAATATCTTTAGAACTCAAAAAGGATATTCAAAATAAGAAAAGATCACAATTGGGGTCTAAGTTCTCTGCACCGTAGTAAACCAATAATAACATAAGTAAAAGACATTTTATAAAGCACTTAGTAAACATAGTCAAACGGAATCATATTTGCTTTACAAACCTACAATGTCAAGTAATATATGCACAAGCTGTGCCACTCAATGCAATTTCTATGTATTCATTCATGAAGGTTGACCAGAGTGATACCCAAATCCGACATGATGTCAATTCAGTCCATGCTAGGTCTATTTTTATTATCCTTACCAAAAAAATTTCTTCAATTTGCGGGGTTGCTAGACTAGTTTTGGGTATATTCTAAATATATAGTAGAGACTACTTATTGAAATGCCTGAAAGCGAATTACTTAACTTGAGCGTTGGAAGTAAAATTTTAAAGTGTAAGCTATACTTTTCAGCACACTGTAATTAAATTCTATAACATTCATTTTATTTAGGAAGAATTATGAAACTGGAAATGACATAATCATTTTGGATAGTTATTAAGATATTCATCTTTTAACTCATAAAAGGGCGGGTGATGTAAAATGAAAACATGGGTGGGGTTTTGGAACGTAATATATGTTTGGTGTTCTATCATGCAGTGATAGACATCTTAAGTCACTTAATGCACATGTATATTAGATGTTGTTCTTTTTTGTAAACTTATATATACATCATGACACAACATTTTACTTCTATAGAAAGAAAATTACAACCATTTTTGATTGAGTAAAAAAATAGTAAAAAATAGTAACATATAAATGATCAATTTTTACAATAGTCGGTATGCAACAATTCTCCCAATACATATTCAAATTCATACTAGAAAGGCATGATAATTTACCAATTCTTCAAAAGAATTCTAAACTCGTATCATATTTATTCATGTTATTCATAACTCAATAAATTATATCTGGGCAATTTGATTGTTATTTATGACATATTGCAATACCAACTCAATAACTTAATTTTTGCCAAAGACCTGTAATTTCATTCGATTATATATGTAGCTTCGCTCTTAGTTTTTAACATCACTTAAGTAAATTTATCTATGTAAGCAATAAACAATTCTAAGACGTCTTAAAGTACGTCTTCTAAACGTTTTTAAAGCACAATTTCTAAACGTCCTTGAATGGCATCTAGTGTTCACCAAATAATATTCTAAAACGTTTTCTAAACGTCTTCTAAACGATTTCTAAACTAGTTTAAGACGTGTTATAGCACGAAAAATTCTTATACCATAATGGTTAATAAGTAGCTTAACAACTTTTAGATATTTTCTAGTTTTAGAAGAAACAAGTATAAAGACGGAAATTTTCTAATGCATGTTGCAATTCATTTCTGTTTGAAAAATTTTTCTGAATCATTTTCTAGAAATACAATAATATTAGTTTTATTAAGGAGTGGGATTGGGAATATTTGTGCATGTTATATTAGCCCTAATTTGCCCAGCGCTGCTTCAAAGAAATAAATCGTTTTTACATATTAACGGAATGTTTTTTCCCATTCTTAATTCTCAGCGAATTAAAAGCTCTAAGGGCTACCTACTTCGTTTCTCTTTTCAAAAATAACATGCCGAGCACAAACTCAGAATAATTGCTCTGCAATTATTAATATATCTTTAGTTCGTGAGTTGAGAGTTTATAATGATTTTGAAAAAACCATCAACATTGAAAAAATTCCTTCAACGTATGGAGGTAAATACCAAAAGTTGTGGCAATATTGCTGCAATAAAAGAAATGGAAAATCTTGGATAACAAAATGATCGCTTTTCAAACAACAGTCTAGTTGTTGTTGTTAATATAATGGTGCATGCTAATGGGAAGATTATGTAAAAAAAATTCCAATCGATTGGTGGGGCGAACCTTTTAAAATATAAAATTCAATTACTACTACTAACATGTTTCTATAACCATTTCTCGTATCATGATGCCATGTCAAATAAATGACTTCAAAAAAGCAAAAAATACTAGGGTAAGTGTAGGGAATACGAGACCCTTAAGCTCATTTGCATAATTAGCATAAACATGAATACAGACACAACCTAATAAGTTTTACCAATGTTTTCAGTAACTTGTTTTATTTATCTAGGTAACAAAAGTGACTAAAATTGGCTTACTTAATTAGATATTAGGCTTAATGAGGTCAGAAGCAAATGGTCTCTTATTACCTACCTGTGTAGGTAATACGAGACCACTTAATTTTCAACCTAAATCTCTCTGCATCTGTTCGGGTGACCATGTCCCTCGATCAGTTTTCCGTTGATAGAACATTGGCATGTAAAAGATCAATATAAAAAATTAATGCAAGGAAAATATATATTATTTCTTTGCCAGTTTTCAAAACATAAAATTGCATAGCAGTAAGGTTACACAATTTATCAATGGACAATACACACAGAAATCATGTATAGCAATAGCCGCCATATTTTTGGTCTCGTATTACCTACACAGATTATTTATCTGATTTCCTTTTAAGATTCACTATTATGTGCTCTACACTGTGCATAGGGGTCAACTGACCCATACAGTAGTTAACCAACTTCATAATATTGTTATTAACACTATTTTTACAGCACACCTCTTTATTATTATAATACACCACTGCATTCTTGAAAACCCAGCATATATATCTAAGTAAATTTTGACCATGACAAATCCTTACCTTGCCACATTTGGTGGATTTTCTCGGAGAATATTGAATTGTTGATCCAATGTTCACGTTGTATGCAAGCCGAAAGGGTAAAAGTCATGATAGATGGTGCTATAACAATATTTTTTCCAAAGCCTGGGCAGGCAGGATTGTTTTATTTTGGTGGTCTCGTATTACCTACGGTCTCTTATTCCCTACACTTACCCTACACCTAATATTG
>CABFPE010000851.1:214404-236476 GCA_900660155.1 Hofstenia miamia | reverse complement strand
ATTTTATTAAACTTTAAATGGTTGTCAACGAAAAAAATTACAACTATCAATGTCATATTCAGTCTCAAAAAATGTCCAGATTAACATAAAAATATACTTTTTATACAGTTGCAATAGAACACATGCGAATTTTGATTCCAGACCATTTAAAATATTGTTGTTAATGAATGTAGTTCCTTCACCCCATAAAGACTCCACTATCCAAATATTTATCATTCATAACTCTTCAATACTCTTCTGATTTTTACATTGAAGTTATCAATAATTGCTGTTTCTGTCTTAAATTTCTCACTTCAGAAGTTGATGGTTACTTTAAGTTTGTTTGGGGTTAACTATATCAATTCGCGATCTAAGTTATCATTGGCTGGGATTGGTGTTCTTAATTGGAAGGTTCCGGTTAGACTTAGTGATTGGTCACGCGTGATCTGTCACATTTTGGAAGAATCTCACGTCTACACAATCGAGATAATCAGCGATGCGACGTGATTTTGTAACTGCTCTTGCTACCAATCACATGGACTAACCGTAGCCTAATATTCCATCGCTAAAATAACAGTTAATTGCAACTCAAATGATTGAAAATATATTTCTTGTGGCCGGACAAAGAGTTGAAGACATTCATCCCAAAATTAATTTTTCCTTAAGTTGTTTATTTTCCTATGCGCCATTCAAAATATAATGGGTATGTGCTGAAAATGTGGTTACTATAGAATTTGTCTAATCCATGTTGTATCTCAAATTAAACAAATCCCAATTCATGTTTAGTCTCTAACTATGGCAGTGATTTCTTGTTAGTTTGATTTAAAATCGCAGCACGATTTACATTTACATTGAAATTCCTTCCTGCATATGCTATTGACATTTGCGCTCAAGTAGGTTCAGAGAGCTCTAATGAACATAATTTACTGATACCTAGAGCCTGATTTGAAGTGAAATTCGTATTAATCTTTACAGCTTGATTGACTAAATTCATACCACATAATACAGGCTTTTCAAGTCATCATAAACTTATAACCTATTGTGTTCACTGCTACTTAACAATGATTAAGAATCAGATGATGTAGAAATGCAATGCATATTAGCATTTGAAGTTAAAACAAGAAATAAAATACAAATTTTAAAAGATGTTGCAGAGTTCCATGCTATTAAGTGTTGAATTAATTTAATTTCACCAACATCATTTGGCAAGAGCCTAACGCTATTTTGGCTTAGCCCTGAAAACAATTAGAGCCCATTCCAACATCAGTGAAGTAGATGAAGGTGTTTTTTTGTAGATTTTCTACACTGTCTTTACAGAAATTCCTCCAGCAAGTGTATATTTGTGAAAAATTCAACTTATCGCTTTGCACTGACAGTGGCCAAGCTTGTATAAGTTGAATATAAATTAACTCCAGGTTTAATTTCAACTTCTTTTCCAGCATCCATTCGATTTTTGAAGGAAGACCATCCTCTTTCACATTTCCATCAGATTGGAAGCGTTAAATTTTTTGGTTGACTATTGATATTGACCCTCCTGCAATGGCAAAGTTTCCCTAAAGTTTATATCCAACACACATTTTCAAACCATTTTGTCTTTAGGGAAATTTTTGACGCTTTTATGGGTAGCACATACCTGCGAATTTGATAATTTGTATTATTCATTTGTTTGAAATATATAAAAATATTAACTTTTTTCAAAGCAATATACATTTTTTACAAACACTTTCAAGTTTTTCTCATATCAATGGTTAGAGAAAAAAGGGCATGATAACAAAAACTGGCCTCAACTATTTTGTTTTCTGTTCCGTTCAGCTTTGTAAACAAATTATCTGATGCCTGTTTCCTTCAACAAGTACATGAATTTAAAATTGAATACTTTGGACATTTTCCTAGATTTTTCGTCACTCAAGGAATTATTTGATAGCAAATTTTATAACATTTCCCTTTTTGATTTTAAGTATGTTCGGCTTGGGTCTCTATTAGAAAATTTCAATGAGACTACATAGACTTAGCTTGTTAAATTCTTTAATAATCTTGCTTGTTTCACATTTTTTGCAATTTCTTTTTTTGATTTAATAAACATTTAAAATATGACAATAAGAAAGGTATATTGAATGAAATAATAAGAAATATTGCCCAGATTCAAATTGTGAGTGAAAAATACTGAAATTTTAGCAGAAAGGTGAAATCATAACAATAAATTAAATAGCTTAAAACAGGCCCGCTTGGAGGTCATTGTGTATCCAATGCGGTGTTCAAGCTCGACAAGTTTAGTGAAAATCAACTTACTATGGGTTTAGACTGATTTGAATGAACACTCGTCCACAAAGATGAAAAAACGCGAATGTAAGAAGGGGATGCCCTACGGTTGAGTATTTTGCCAATGGTAATTAGCCATATATGGCAAGGCGAAATTTTTTTCTTATCCATAAACTGTCCATATTTTAAATTTCATTCATACGTTATGCTCATAATGGCCACTATGTAAAATATTGTGAATGGTGGTGAAATTTATTGGGCAATAGCAAATTTTTAAAGTCATTTCTAATATTTTTTATTCAAATATTACTAAATTTCTAGCTGTGAACATGCTAAGAACTATAATTTTGGTTTAATACATAGTAAAATATATTGATATCCTAAGCAATTTATTAGATTGTAGAAACATTTTTAAACATTCAGAAACAAATTTTACAAAAAATCTATCAACTTAGTTGTTTTCCAATTCTATACCCTCTTTGTTGCAATTATTCGTTAAATTTATTTATAATATATTGGTACAAATGGGAAACAACGTCATTTATAGTATTTCTTCAAATCATTTGAAAATTTAATTATTTTTCCCCATTCAATTATTATAGAAAGAGATATAAATATAATAATAGAAATGTATTCAAATTTTGTTGAAATTCAGTTTAATTCTGTACATGTACAACATATAGCTTTTCAATGCCGCACCCGCCCGGCAAAAAATACTGTGTTATTCGTACCCACCTGTACTCGAAACTTTTTTCCCGTACCAACAACATCTGAGTGTATAATTTTCTTTCTGCTATTAAGGAATTTGATCATTTCGAATGCAATTCATATTCATTATATAATAATTTTTCAACATTTTATTTTTATTAATATAATTTATGTTTTTGAAAACTCATTTAAGATGTGGAATGAAAATCGTACCCATACACGCAAATACCCGACAATAATTATACGCATCACACCCGTAAAACCGGGTACCCCTATTCGTACATCACTAATAACACTACATTTAGGGATGAGAATTAGGCCTATAATCATATTTTTAAGTTTGGCATCCATAATGGTAATAAAGCTTATAATTACCATACCATTATGGTAACCATAATATGGTACATAGTGGTATAATACAATACCATAATTGGCACCTCTGCTTTTTATGACATTCAACGCCTTTACGCATTCGTACTTTGAATAGTATATATATATATATATAAACTCAGATATATATATATATATATATATATATATAAAGAAAGCCGTTCTAAAATCTCGACAAAGTTTTGGACATATTTTCAAATCCCCTGTCAATGTTTTTCAATAATTGAAAAATCTTGAACGTAATGAATTTCACATAGGAGTATATATGTAAACATATCACTAAGCAGTGATATATTTACTATATATATATATATATATATATACATTAAAAGTATTAACGAAGAATTATTCAGAGTTGCTATAAGCAGTGATATGAAATGGAAACTAAAAGTTGCTTAAAAATATTTTATGAAATTTGAATGCAGTTGAAAGAATTAACACGAATGTTGAAAAACTGAAGATTGATTGGATCCTCACTATGATTTATCTTAACCAGTTTCCTCAGAACAAAAAAATACTTGTTATTAAGTCTATTTTATAAAAGGTTACCATCTCGCACAATCAGCTACTGACTGTCGGACTGTCTTCTGCAGCGCAAATTGCGCAGAAAATCTTCACGTAAATAACAAAGCCGATGAAAACAATAACAAATGTGATTGAATTTTGTTGCCGGTTTACGCCTGACGTGAGATCATTAGCTGAATTCCTGCTATTTCTAATCCGTTTGCTTTAATTTGATAAACTACATTGCTTATCGTGGAATTCTCCCTAGACGCGTGCATATATTGCAATTTTGACGATCTGGCGTAACTGACATGCCGTCAAGAAAGAGCTTTTCATCGCCATCCATTTTCCACCTCTTTATACAGGTTTGACTGAAATATTTAATACATTGAATTTCTGAACACGTTGTCTTAAGTAATTATATGGCTGTAAAACATTTGCAATGCTATGAAATGGTTTCAAATTTTCCAGTAATGCACAAAATACAGTGATTTTGAATACGATATTCTGCTGTATGCATTTCAATATTGTAAAGCATTCTGTAAAGATTTTTTCAATTCTAGACTAAGACATATTAGTTCTACTAGAAGTTTTTAAAAATTAATTGACTAGGCTAGGTAGAATATATATCTAACTACCAAATGCAATTTTTAGTTTTTTGCAGCAATATCAAGCAAGTTTTGTAGTTAAAATAACCACATTTTTAACTTAAAAGGTTAACGTATTAATGAAAACTAAAGAAGTCCTGATTGTGTCACATGATAAAGTAAAGTTTGTTTATTGGCTAGCTTATAACTGATCATTTAGCGACAGAACTTAATTCATTTTCGTTGAATCAATTAATGCTTCATCCGGGAAATTCATGTTTTACAATTTTTTTGTAAATTGTATTTAAAGCAGCTTGGATTTTTTTAGATTATGGGCAGACAAAATCGCTTAGATGTATAACTATGACCCACTCGTTTCAAATATATGCAATGCTGATTCATAAGGGATATTTGCGTTACAAAGGGAATCATATAGGCCTCCTCAATATACTCATTTCGTTAATTTAAGGCTGAATATGATAATTATACATTTCAGCTTGCCAAAGTCAAAGCTGTAAGTTGTTGATTTAAAGACGCTACCTGCAATAATATTTTCACAACTAAGTTCTACTTGCAGTATTAATATTTAAAATGATCCTGCAAGTATTTTTGGTAAATATTTTAATTAATAATGTTGACAATATAATAGATAATGTATGTCATTTCTTGAGAAATTCTAGTGTCGAAAATTCCCACATTAGTTTTCCATTCTTTAGCGTTTCTCCGTTTTCTGTATTTATTTTCCCTGTTTATAGCGTTAAGTGTCTGTGAGAAGGATAGATTTATTTTTATTCCATCGTTAGATTGAATTGTCTTTAAACCATATTGTATTTAATTTGATTGGTCAATAATTTATACAATGTAAGTGTTATGATGCCTTTATCTCAGCTCATCTATTGCCATTTCTGGAAGCAAAACGTTGAATTAGACTACATCATCATTTTTATTAGCATAAGAGAAAAACAGATATATTTAGGATTATACAATTGACGTAAGGTAGGGATCAGTAGAACATTAAATTCGTTATATAAAGTATGTTTAACTGCCCAATTTAATTAGAGTTAATTTCTCTACTTACATTTCCAGTGGATTGTGCCTGGATGAAAATGTGGTATAATTTTCCAGAAATGTTTCTGAAAAATAAATTAAGAAAAATTCACTCGCTTCATTAAACATAATCTACAAGTGAATTTCTTCAATAGGGTCGGTCGTTCTATCTTTTGAAAAAGAAACATTTGAGGCGATCTGTTACAATATTATATCAGAGGAAGATATGTTTATTAAAAATCAAAATTGACAAGTCAAGCTTTACAATGGGCAGTAAATATAATACAGATTTTTAAAGTGTGCGTTTTGTTAAAAATTTAGCATTTTTCAGGGAGTCACAATATCCTTTCTTTCTTAAATTCTGGGTATGTTATGTAAAGCCTCTCTCATTTCAACCGCCAGTAGTTATTACAATGATATGTACAATTTATAATTATAACCGCCAGTAGTTATTACAATGATATGTACAATTTATAATTATCTGAAAATTAATTGTGGTTTTATTCGAAATTTTCTTCAAAAATTGTATTTTCATTTACTCCAGACCTAGCAATGCATTTTTGTACAAATTTTCACCATTGAATTGGAGCACATCCACCAATAGATGTGTCATTATCTCAATATCTTTAGACTTCTATTTAGGTTCTGAGAATACTGTTTTAAAAAAATAAAGTTTTAGGGAAATTCATAACATAAATTTCAAAGTTACTATTCTTGATCTATAACTCGTACTTAAACGTCATTTCAGTTAGCATGAGACAGCTATTGTACAACTTCGTTGCAATCTTCAAGCAATCCAGAGCAATTTCAGTTCAAACAATTTTTGGAAGAATATCATGATTTTTGCAGCAATGATAACCGAAGTCCTTACTGGAATCCATTTCCATAGGGCTGGGAAATCACGGTGCATAGGAATACTTTTCAATTCTAATTGCAAATAGTTATTACAGTTATAAAAATAGATTTTATTAAACTTTAAATGGTTGTCAACGAAAAAAATTACAACTATCAATGTCATATTCAGTCTCAAAAAATGTCCAGATTAACATAAAAATATACTTTTTATACAGTTGCAATAGAACACATGCGAATTTTGATTCCAGACAATTTAAAATATTGTTGATAATGAATGTAGTTCCTTCACCCCATAAGGACTCCACTATCCAAATATTTATCATTCATAACTCTTCAATACTCTTCTGATTTTTACATTGAAGTTATCAATAATTGCTGTTTCTGTCTTAAATTTCTCACTTCAGAAGTTGATGGTTACTTTAAGTTTGTTTGGGGTTAACTATATCAATTCGCGATCTAAGTTATCATTGGCTGGGATTGGTGTTCTTAATTGGAAGGTTCCGGTTAGACTTAGTGATTGGTCACGCGTGATCTGTCACATTTTGGAAGAATCTCACGTCTACACGATCGAGATAATCAGCGATGCGACGTGATTTTGTACCTGCTCTTGCTACCAATCACATGGATTAACCATAACCTAATATTCCATCGCCAAAATAGCAGTTAATTGCAACTCAAATGATTGAAAATATATTTCTTGTGGCCGGACAAAGAGTTGAAGACATTCATCCCAAAATTAATTTTTCCTTAAGTTGTTTATTTTCCTATGCGCCATTCAAAATATAATGGGTATGTGCTGAAAATGTGGTTACTATAGAATTTGTCTAATCCATGTTGTATCTCAAATTAAACAAATCCCAATTCATGTTTAGTCTCTAACTATGGCAGTGATTTCTTGTTAGTTTGATTTAAAATCGCAGCACGATTTACATTTACATTGAAATTCCTTCCTGCATATGCTATTGACATTTGCGCTCAAGTAGGTTCAGAGAGCTCTAATGCTCTGATAAATTATGCAAAAACTGCAGTTGCATATATATATATATATATATATATATATACATAATTTACTGATACCTAGAGCCTGATTTGAAGTGAAATTCGTATTAATCTTTACAGCTTGATTGACTAAATTCATACCACATAATACAGGCTTTTCAAGTCATCATAAACTTATAACCTATTGTGTTCACTGCTACTTAACAATGATTAAGAATCAGATGATGTAGAAATGCAATGCATATTAGCATTTGAAGTTAAAACAAGAAATAAAATACAAATTTTAAAAGATGTTGCAGAGTTCCATGCTATTAAGTGTTGAATTAATTTATTTTCACCAACATCATTTGNACGGTGCATAGGAATACTTTTCAATTCTAATTGCAAATAGTTATTACAGTTATAAAAATAGATTTTATTAAACTTTAAATGGTTGTCAACGAAAAAAATTACAACTATCAATGTCATATTCAGTCTCAAAAAATGTCCAGATTAACATAAAAATATACTTTTTATACAGTTGCAATAGAACACATGCGAATTTTGATTCCAGACCATTTAAAATATTGTTGTTAATGAATGTAGTTCCTTCACCCCATAAAGACTCCACTATCCAAATATTTATCATTCATAACTCTTCAATACTCTTCTGATTTTTACATTGAAGTTATCAATAATTGCTGTTTCTGTCTTAAATTTCTCACTTCAGAAGTTGATGGTTACTTTAAGTTTGTTTGGGGTTAACTATATCAATTCGCGATCTAAGTTATCATTGGCTGGGATTGGTGTTCTTAATTGGAAGGTTCCGGTTAGACTTAGTGATTGGTCACGCGTGATCTGTCACATTTTGGAAGAATCTCACGTCTACACAATCGAGATAATCAGCGATGCGACGTGATTTTGTAACTGCTCTTGCTACCAATCACATGGACTAACCGTAGCCTAATATTCCATCGCTAAAATAACAGTTAATTGCAACTCAAATGATTGAAAATATATTTCTTGTGGCCGGACAAAGAGTTGAAGACATTCATCCCAAAATTAATTTTTCCTTAAGTTGTTTATTTTCCTATGCGCCATTCAAAATATAATGGGTATGTGCTGAAAATGTGGTTACTATAGAATTTGTCTAATCCATGTTGTATCTCAAATTAAACAAATCCCAATTCATGTTTAGTCTCTAACTATGGCAGTGATTTCTTGTTAGTTTGATTTAAAATCGCAGCACGATTTACATTTACATTGAAATTCCTTCCTGCATATGCTATTGACATTTGCGCTCAAGTAGGTTCAGAGAGCTCTAATGCTCTGATAAATTATGCAAAAACTGCAGTTGCNTGCATATATATATATGTATATATATATATATACATAATTTACTGATACCTAGAGCCTGATTTGAAGTGAAATTCGTATTAATCTTTACAGCTTGATTGACTAAATTCATACCACATAATACAGGCTTTTCAAGTCATCATAAACTTATAACCTATTGTGTTCACTGCTACTTAACAATGATTAAGAATCAGATGATGTAGAAATGCAATGCATATTAGCATTTGAAGTTAAAACAAGAAATAAAATACAAATTTTAAAAGATGTTGCAGAGTTCCATGCTATTAAGTGTTGAATTAATTTAATTTCACCAACATCATTTGGCAAGAGCCTAACGCTATTTTGGCTTAGCCCTGAAAACAATTAGAGCCCATTCCAACATCAGTGAAGTAGATGAAGGTGTTTTTTTGTAGATTTTCTACACTGTCTTTACAGAAATTCCTCCAGCAAGTGTATATTTGTGAAAAATTCAACTTATCGCTTTGCACTGACAGTGGCCAAGCTTGTATAAGTTGAATATAAATTAACTCCAGGTTTAATTTCAACTTCTTTTCCAGCATCCATTCGATTTTTGAAGGAAGACCATCCTCTTTCACATTTCCATCAGATTGGAAGCGTTAAATTTTTTGGTTGACTATTGATATTGACCCTCCTGCAATGGCAAAGTTTCCCTAAAGTTTATATCCAACACACATTTTCAAACCATTTTGTCTTTAGGGAAATTTTTGACGCTTTTATGGGTAGCACATACCTGCGAATTTGATAATTTGTATTATTCATTTGTTTGAAATATATAAAAATATTAACTTTTTTCAAAGCAATATACATTTTTTACAAACACTTTCAAGTTTTTCTCATATCAATGGTTAGAGAAAAAAGGGCATGATAACAAAAACTGGCCTCAACTATTTTGTTTTCTGTTCCGTTCAGCTTTGTAAACAAATTATCTGATGCCTGTTTCCTTCAACAAGTACATGAATTTAAAATTGAATACTTTGGACATTTTCCTAGATTTTTCGTCACTCAAGGAATTATTTGATAGCAAATTTTATAACATTTCCCTTTTTGATTTTAAGTATGTTCGGCTTGGGTCTCTATTAGAAAATTTCAATGAGACTACATAGACTTAGCTTGTTAAATTCTTTAATAATCTTGCTTGTTTCACATTTTTTGCAATTTCTTTTTTTGATTTAATAAACATTTAAAATATGACAATAAGAAAGGTATATTGAATGAAATAATAAGAAATATTGCCCAGATTCAAATTGTGAGTGAAAAATACTGAAATTTTAGCAGAAAGGTGAAATCATAACAATAAATTAAATAGCTTAAAACAGGCCCGCTTGGAGGTCATTGTGTATCCAATGCGGTGTTCAAGCTCGACAAGTTTAGTGAAAATCAACTTACTATGGGTTTAGACTGATTTGAATGAACACTCGTCCACAAAGATGAAAAAACGCGAATGTAAGAAGGGGATGCCCTACGGTTGAGTATTTTGCCAATGGTAATTAGCCATATATGGCAAGGCGAAATTTTTTTCTTATCCATAAACTGTCCATATTTTAAATTTCATTCATACGTTATGCTCATAATGGCCACTATGTAAAATATTGTGAATGGTGGTGAAATTTATTGGGCAATAGCAAATTTTTAAAGTCATTTCTAATATTTTTTATTCAAATATTACTAAATTTCTAGCTGTGAACATGCTAAGAACTATAATTTTGGTTTAATACATAGTAAAATATATTGATATCCTAAGCAATTTATTAGATTGTAGAAACATTTTTAAACATTCAGAAACAAATTTTACAAAAAATCTATCAACTTAGTTGTTTTCCAATTCTATACCCTCTTTGTTGCAATTATTCGTTAAATTTATTTATAATATATTGGTACAAATGGGAAACAACGTCATTTATAGTATTTCTTCAAATCATTTGAAAATTTAATTATTTTTCCCCATTCAATTATTATAGAAAGAGATATAAATATAATAATAGAAATGTATTCAAATTTTGTTGAAATTCAGTTTAATTCTGTACATGTACAACATATAGCTTTTCAATGCCGCACCCGCCCGGCAAAAAATACTGTGTTATTCGTACCCACCTGTACTCGAAACTTTTTTCCCGTACCAACAACATCTGAGTGTATAATTTTCTTTCTGCTATTAAGGAATTTGATCATTTCGAATGCAATTCATATTCATTATATAATAATTTTTCAACATTTTATTTTTATTAATATAATTTATGTTTTTGAAAACTCATTTAAGATGTGGAATGAAAATCGTACCCATACACGCAAATACCCGACAATAATTATACGCATCACACCCGTAAAACCGGGTACCCCTATTCGTACATCACTAATAACACTACATTTAGGGATGAGAATTAGGCCTATAATCATATTTTTAAGTTTGGCATCCATAATGGTAATAAAGCTTATAATTACCATACCATTATGGTAACCATAATATGGTACATAGTGGTATAATACAATACCATAATTGGCACCTCTGCTTTTTATGACATTCAACGCCTTTACGCATTCGTACTTTGAATAGTATATATATATATATATAAACTCAGATATATATATATATATATATATATATATAAAGAAAGCCGTTCTAAAATCTCGACAAAGTTTTGGACATATTTTCAAATCCCCTGTCAATGTTTTTCAATAATTGAAAAATCTTGAACGTAATGAATTTCACATAGGAGTATATATGTAAACATATCACTAAGCAGTGATATATATATATATATATATATATATATATATATATATATATATATATATATATATATATATATATATACTTGTAATTAATTTTTTTAACTTTAATTTTCACATTCTTTTATGACGTTCATAATACTATTTTTAATTTCTTGAAAGCGAAATTTTGAAACAACTTTTACGAAGTTCAGAACTATTTTAGGGCTGCTACCGATTTTTGGCACGCAGTTTGCGTGCTAAACAACTAGTATAATGTGTATACATGCATTGGATAAGCGTTATACCTTAAGCGTAATATAGTTATACATAGTATTTAATCAATTTTCACAAAGACTCTTGCACCTGTAAGCTAACAATGCTGTTTTAATATTGCAACGGATGGAATAATGCAGTCTTGTACTCTTACACTGTGAAAGTGCATCAATTAACAAGTGAAAATATCCAAGTATATAATAACTGAATTTATTATAGGAGTGCATTTATTCACTTTCAGAATAGTTTGTATTTAATTATTTTCTCAATGGAAATAAACGAGCGCTTTGTCTCCAGAATTGCGTGGGATGTTTACTAATAACACGTTTTATAGTCAGTGTTATAAAATGGTTAACTATTTTCACCATTTCGTGCGTTGGCAGACATTGTCTGCGCTTTCTATTCTTAACTAAGTATTACAAAAATCTAGCTTTTAAATGAGCGATATGAGGACAGTAGAGTGTTATATGAGAGACAATACAGACAGTAGATTTCAGTTAAACAAAACTGCAAGATCTTACGCAAAACTCAATGCTTTAGATTGAAAAACATAAAGGAAATAGGAAGACTCATGACAACCAAATTGTGTCATTTAAAAGTGAAAACCCATTCCCTAGCCCTTAAAAATTAAAAAATCATGAAGACTTTCACCAAGTAAAAAAAAATGAAACGAAAAACCCTGTGCAATAGAAGACATTTTCTAAGATCAAAGTTTGCCAAAGAAATTTTAATTTGGCATTGAATCCCCTAAGCCTTGATTAAAATTGCAACATGTGCACAACTAGGGTTGTGCCTATACCAGAATGTTCGTGTTCTCAGTTTCATCTACTTACATTAAACTTGGTCCTAGAACATCACCATTAAATATTGTAGTATCCATTGCTACAAGGTCACAGATATAAATTGTATTTTACACGAAATTAGCAAATGTTATTAATAAATATGTGGTACCCATTTTATTGATTATGAGGCAGGCGGCGTTATAGCCTCAATTTCACTGAAATACTTAGCCCAGATCCCAGTTCTAATATGACAGGGCTAAACGCTTCTCTTGCAAAGTGTTACAGCACTATCCCTGTTACTCAGAGTTTAATCCACTTTAAAGAACATTCTTTCTCCTGTTCCAAACTTGCTAATTCTTCTATTACATCTTGGCAAGAAACATCGTGTTTACTTAGTATAGATTTCAAATACACAATTTGAAGAGTGCTGTAATGCCTGGCTGGTTTGGGTTTTTTACATTTCAAAATTGCGTTTTCGATTTCGGTTTTTTGAGTAACTTTTAGTGGTATAAGTGAAACGCTAAAAATACATTTTAAGGTATATTTTCACTACACTAAGTTTTGACGTTTCTTGAAAATAGCATTATATGTGAGTGCCAGGCCTTAAACAGGCAAGCTTTTTGGATCCTACCCAACTCAAATTTAATAGCATCTAAACCAGTCTCAACCCAACCCGTGCTGATTAAAAGCAGTGTTGAAAAATTCAATGTTAAATTTTGAAATATTACAATAGTATCAAATACTCTTCTAGCACTACAATGTAATAGAGCCAATTTTGGTCAAGCAAACCATAAAATTCAAAAAATGTTTTTGTCAACTATCATAAAATGGGCCTAAAATTTTCAACAATGTCCGTCTATTTTTGAAATAGATTGCTTCTTTTATCTGTATTTGTCCATCCACAAGAAGCAAATCCGCTTCTGAATGGCGGGACTTTGATTTTGAGTGAAAATTGATAATTGCTCTGTCAAAAATCCAACAAATTAATATCTTTGCTTATTTGAAAGCTTTGTAGTTATGTAATTTCTAAAATTGTCATCAACTATAATCATAATATATTTATAAAGTTTAAATAGTTGAGTTTCTTATGGTATTACAGCCTTATTAATTTTATTAATTTTATGTCCAAATCCAAAATCAACATTTTTCAATATGTACTATGAATTGAGATTTGAAGTTGTTTCAAAAAAAAGAGGAAACTTGCTTTCAAAATTTCAGCTAGGCAATGAAAACAATGGCAATTTAATGTACAAACCTAAAATTTGTATTGAAAGACATTAAAAAATTCAGTAGAGTGTATTAAAATCCGTGATAGAAAAATTTATTTTTACAAACTAAATTTGACACTTTTATATAAATTTTGAATTGGATACTAATTTGATTTACAAATTTTAAATTATATAAAAGCAACAATAAATAAATTAATACTCTATTATTGCTATGCCAAAGGTATGGCTCTATAAAAAAAAATTTTTTTTATAGTGATTATAGGATCACGAATCGTCTGAAAACTATATTGATATTGGTATTGCAAGTTGCTTATAGTGAATTTTTCTTGGGAATTTTTGATCCGAAATTGTACTAGTATCCTTAAATTTTGGCGGTGTTTGCAGCAACTAAGGTATTCCACTTGCTTCTCTGTGTTTCTTGTGATTTTTCATTTGCAAGTTTATACAAACAAATGTTTTTAGTTGGTTTACAATTTTATCTACACTGACCTAGAGCGGCTTTTCAGATTTGGAAATATTCCTCACCAAGTTTATAAGTTGTTGGAAAGAATAGCGCGAAACTTGTTGTATGAGCAATGAAATTCAATTACAAAATTTCACTTAGATTGAGATTATTAACACACTTAAATTGGGATTCAATATAAAAATGTGCGTAATTTATAACATTCAATGTAAAAATGTGGGCAATGTGTAAATTTTGCAAACACACAATTTTAAAAATGTTTGGATCCAAAATTTTCTCAAAATGTAGATCCGTATCCGATCCGATCAAATCCGATTCGATCCGATCCGATCCGAATTGATCCGAGATCCGATCAAATTCCATCTCTGGTTTCGAAGATACTTTTAATAAAATAAAAATGGAGTCACCCATACTCTAAAAAGATCTTGACTGCTTCCATTTATCAACTTCAACACTTCTAAATACATTTCATTTACAACCGATTATATTTTAAGGGAAAAGAACTCTGGTGAACAGCTAGCAAAGCTCCTAACAGTAATTGAAACCAAGCGACTTTGAACCCTCAATTGTAAATTCAAAAACCCATAAATGTGCTGATCAGAATTAAATCAAAATTTGTTTATGATGCAAAATGATGCTTAATTTGAACAAATTATTCGGAAATTACACGTATAAAATCTTGATGAAAGCAAAATTTTGAGCGATAACAAAGCTGTGAAGTACGATGAATCTAATAATGTAATATATTTAATATAATCAAACCAACAACCTTAAATATTTACAACTTTCCTGTGAGAAATATATTTGGGCAGTACTAAGATTTCTGGAGATGCAAAGGTATAATCAAGTGAAGAGAGGTTTCTATGGGACCATTCAATTCGTTCGGAATTACTAGGACTAACGTAGAGCTAGGACAAACTCGGCATATCAGAATATTAAACATAATTTTTCAAAGAGGTCCCCAAATAGATGTTATGGCATGGTGCCAAATGGAACCATGAAACCAGAAAATTTCATGAGAGTGCCGTGGACTGGACTGAATTTCAATCCAATGGAGTAAGTTGGAGTGGGATTAATGAAGATTCTAGTTCCTCAAAATCTTCAATGAAGAACATGTACATTGTACTTTTAACTTTATCTAAGGTTTCTTGCTTAAGATTTTTGAGCGCTTCGCCTACACCTTCGTTAAAAAAGAAAGCTGCAGAAAAATTATGTCATTTGTGAACTCTGTAAATGGGAACATTAAAATGGATATATATATATATATATATTAGTGCTGGATCCGGTCCGGTCTGGTTGAAGCCGGTTAATCTGTAGGAGCCTATTATGAGACGAATAATATTCCGTAAAATTCCTCAAAATTGAAAAATAGAGGATATTATCGACGATATGATGTTGAACATCAATTTGATGTTAACGCAAAGTAATAAACCAATTTGATATTGACATGGAATTGAATACATTTTTCTTTTGTACTTGAATATGAATGTACATAGGATATATGCTTGTACCAAGCAGGCGTTGGTTTGCTAGGATCTTGTTAAAACCGGTTAAAATCCCGTTAAGTTAAGAAGCATTCCGGTCCGATTAATCCGGTTAAAGTATATTGGGATGCACAGCACTAATATATATATATATATATATATATATATATATATATATATATGTATATATATATATATATATATATATATATATATAAATATATATATATATATATATTAGGAATTGCTACACATTAATTATTGTGGCAAAGGCGATGTGGCAAAGAAATAATTATAAACTGACCTAATAATGTCCAGAGCGCCCTATTTTCAACTAAAATAGAAAAATTAAAAGTTTTCTATGAGAAAATATGATTAAATATCTTTACAAACATATTTTTGAAGAGTCTTTCACCAGAATTTGAGTTTCTATTTAAACTCAGCCTAATCATAGAAAACATCTTGCATGTTACTGTGGCATTCATCTACATTCGATCCAAAACACAAATTTTATTTTTTTAGTTGCTGATATACTCTAATCCAGGCATTATGTCTCAATAATAATATATTTTCATACTCACATTGAAGTCTAACTTTCAATTTTTTTCATGAATGATTCTTAAAAAAAATCTAGTGTTGATTTTGTAATTATCAAGCTTAAAGTGTATTTTTTGTAAATGCTTACGTAACTTAAAATAAATTTGCTTAAAAAACGTGAATGCAAAATTTTTTTGGGAAATTTTCATATAAAATAATTTTGATTTGTTTGGATATTCTTTAAAAAATGTACTCCCATTAATTTTCCAATTCCATGGAAACCCTGCTTTAGTAGTCTGCGGTATTTTTTCTCGAGATTATACGTGTACAGTGTACATGGTAGATCATTTTTTCTTTTTCAAAATTCATAAAAATACTATTTACGTTTTAAATTTAGTTTTTGATTGAGACAGTCCCTTTCACGTCTCACACTTTCATTTAATTGAATTACATTGAGTGTAATTTGATTGCTGATAATCGTTATAATCAAAACGATGTAATATCACCATGTTTTCTCCATATTGTAACATTGACAGAATATGTAGATTTCTCTATGTACGACATAAGTTTGCAGTGAGTTTATGATGCCGAGATAGCATAAAAGTATAGCAGGCATGTATTATTTCCTGAGAGATTTGTGCTGTGCTTCCAATTTAATTCACTTTCCTTCCCAGCGATCGCTGAGATGTAGCGTGCCATTGGCTCGCGCTTTTCCACAGTGCGTTACTCAATTTATCAACGGTTTGCAGGTGGCACGTTATCTCAGGGCTTCTTAATGTGGGGATGCCCTTCCATAAGCAGAACGGACGTGTGGATAGCAGCCGAGGATATTCGAGGGGCTGCGATCACTACTCACGTCCCCAGCCTATCCAACATGCCCATTCGGATTACTATTTAATGCACAACAATCTCTATCATAATCATGTCGATGAGGTAACAATTCTCTTCTGCTCCTATCATTTTCACAATTTTCCTATATTTCCTTATGAACCGCATGTAGCGAAACAGTTATCATGCAGCCATTAGAATCATTCCATGGGTGAAAATAAATCAATCATTTGCAGTTTAGAAATATAGTAATCTCTCTTAACTTAATCATATACATCATTTTCGCAATTTTTATACGTGTCAAAGTGATATTTTTTCATTTACTATTGCCGGAAAGTGTATATTTATATTTTTAGTAGATGGTATGTAAGATACATATGAACAGCTAAAAGTCTTAAAAGTGTAATTTTTAGAGTTTGAGGATGCTTTTTACATTCTAAAATTTTATAATCGATTTAATCAATATATTACTTCTTCGATAAACAAGTACTTAAAACTCAAGTGAACTTTGAACTTAAAATTGTGGTAGAAAGTTGTAAAAAACTCACCCATAACATGGTCTAAACTTGTGAGTTACTACGTGTATTTT
The DNA here is from genome assembly GCA_900660155.1 of Hofstenia miamia. Taxonomy (NCBI): domain Eukaryota; kingdom Metazoa; phylum Xenacoelomorpha; order Acoela; family Hofsteniidae; genus Hofstenia; species Hofstenia miamia. The sequence goes on along the minus strand of CABFPE010000851.1, from coordinate 218,898 downwards.
GCAAATTATTCTACTTTACTATTTCCATCCAGACGTTGTAAATTGCTGAAGCTTTTTAACCATTAATGGGGAACCTCGATTTGCATTCGTTCATGTGTGTGTCTTATTCTGGAATAGTCAAATTTTAATCAAATCATATTTGCAAACAAATATATAAGTTGCATATTGTCAATGGGTCATCCATGTGGATATCTAACTAATATTCAACCTTGAATATTCGTAATTTAGATGTTGAGCTTACAAAACCTAACAATTCTGATGGTCAATTCTAAGACTCTGGACTAGGCATTTCATAGAATAAGACATTTAAATTCATATTTGATGGTTTTCATCAGACTTGTCAACCAGCCGACATTTCCAAGCTCGGCTCGGCTCGCCTCGTTTAAATTTTGTGTAATAAAATCTTTGAACTAGGCTCGTTTTAGCTCGGTATTTTTTTAAAAATATTGTGCTCAAAGAATTTTTACATAGCTCTTCCTATTATTTAATAAACAATTCTTAAATAAGATTATAGGAAAGATATACTGACTGCAAAAAATAAGAAAAATCTCCATAATCAAATTAACAAGCAGAACTATAAATTTGCTTTGCCTAAAATAGGCTCGTTTTGGGCTCGTTGTATATCAAATACTGTGCTCAAGCTCGGCTCGGCTCGTTAAAAGCTCTGCTCGTTGACAAGTCTGGTTTCCATATGCCTTAGTTATTTGTGATAAACTTAAGTATATTACAATATTTTCAGAATACACTTCGCAAGCAATTCTTTTGCCTTGATTCCATTACATTGTTGTTTAAATAACGATATTATTAATATTACTTTATAAAAATTTTATTTACTAAAATTTTCAATCACTTTGTTATATTCACCTGAGAAAATGTAAAGGTTATCCATAAAAAATTATTTATAAGTAGAATTATTATTTTAAAATCGTTACATTGACTAAACAGTTGCCGCTTTCAATTTCAAAATGAATTTTTACACAATCTAAAATTTATATGCTGATTATGTAAAATGACAATAATTTAACTGGTTTTTGTAGTTAAACTTAACCGCAGGTAGCGGGGAGTGAAAGGAATATAAACCAGTTTAAAATATTTACTCATTCATGTCCGCTTTTATCGTTCAGTTCATGTTACGTCTTTACTTAATTCTCTATACGCCATGCTTTCAAGAAAATTTCTCTAATTATCTCTTTCAATAAATAAGAGCGTGACATGTCAAGTTTTAGTTTGAGAAATTGACAAGAAGTTTGCAGCACTCCATAGATTAAAAACACTAATTGGTTGAAGCAGTCAATAATAAGCATTGCATTACAAAATTGAGAGCAATCATTTTTCGAAGTTGAAGGATTTAATTTAAAATACAACAGCCATTGAAATGTTTTGGATATGTTTACATCTTGCGTTAACTTTTGGCTTTTACTGTGTAGAACATCAAATTGCTTACTGTGGCAACAAAAATAATTTTTTTTGCGAATTAGACATCCCCATTTTAAGGCCAGCCTTGACTAGTTAATTGATTTCTTTGTGGAGGCAGATCCATAGAGGGGCAAAGGTGGAGGCTTCATTGACGACATTTTTAGCGCAGTAACACCTCTTGCGCAAATATTCTAGATTATTCCTTAGAAAAATGCTTGATTTTTATGTCAATATCAAAGAATAATAATGAAGTTACGCAGCATTAATATGCTACACATATATCCATCCTATTATGTATTATAACTAGTAATTAATAAAATTTGTTTCAAATAAACATGCGAATTCAGTGAAACACAAAAGTGGCTACTTATAGAAAATAAGTGGCAATGGTTTTTGCATTGCTGGAATTTTATGAACATGATGTTTCCGAAAATATCTAAAAACACAAAACTAATTTTTCGAAGTTGTAGCATACAAATGAAACGAATATTCAAAATAATATATTCATAATTATTTTTTGATCTTAAAGTAAAATAACAAGTGAGATTTAGATATTTTTAAATTTCAAAAGTATCATTTCAAAAACGTGTTTTTTGTTTAAATAGTAACCAAATTTCAGTTTTACGAGATAAAAATATTGAATTTTATCAATAAAAAATCTGATTTTTGTAGAACTTTGTACTAATTTTCAGAAATTAAGGTGTTCTGAAGTCCAAGTCAGCAAAAATTATTATTTTTTGTAAGTATTCCACCCGAGTTCTGTTTAGGCGTGGTGTGCCTAAAGTCAGACTTCGTCTCGTCGTAGATGCGGGATTTCTGACTTCGCGTAAAACGCGGTTGAACAAGTCGGACGCTATTTAAAAGTGAAAATGAAAAAGAATGGTTTTTTCTGATTTTCATTATTTTATTAGTTCGTGAGATTTATTGGGACATCAAAAATGGCAAAAATACCCACTTAGATTCAATTTCAGTTTGCAGATTTTAAATAAAAATTTTTTAAATAGCATTAGACAAACAGCATGTAAATGGACCGGAACCAAAGTTTGCAGAGCTTAGCAGAGCCAGGACGGATTTTTTTCCAATGTTAACCTCTGTTTCTATAGGAACTTACATGCTAAAGTCTTTGCGAAAGTCTTACAAGATAATATCGAAGAAAAATTCTAAATTTAATGAATCTGTTTATATCATTGCATCAACAGTCAACACTTATCTTTTACAATATAAGGTAATAGCTCTTTGAGCATTAAATGACAAATATAGACCTTGGTATACTTTAGCATCCTATCCAGGGCCGTGGCTAAGGGTCATTTACCCCACATATCTTCGATACAAAAACTTTACAATATTAGTTCAAATATTATGTAACTAACATACAGTGAAAAAATACGTATCAGTTCCTGCTAATACATTTTATTTAAAATAAATCAAATACAAATGCTATTCTTTTAGAATTATCTTATGACAGCTTTGAAAATTATTTGACATGAGTAAAACATGATTAATTTATTGAACGCTGTGGGGCTATGCCCCTAACTTGCAAAATATGATGATTAATTCCGTGGGGCTATATCATATCAAAATGGTAATTTTGTTTGGTTTTTTGGTATTTTATTCTTCAGTTGCAGATACATGCTGTTTCAACGGCAATACATTTTTTGAATAAAAACATTTAGAACTGCTAAAGGACTTGAGTTAATAGTTTCATACCATCATTTAGATGTACAATACGACTTGTCAACGAGCCGAGCTTCTAATGAACAAGACCGAGCCGAGCTTAAGTAGAATATTGGATATACAACGAGCCCAAAACGAGTCTTTTTAAGCAAAGCAAATTTTTAGCACTGCTTGTTAATTTGATTATGCCAATTTTTCTAATTTTTTTCATTCATCATGCTTTTTTATCATTATATTTTAGAAATTTTTATTAAATAACAGAAAGAGTTATGTAAAAATGTTCTGAGAGCTCAATATTTAAAAAAAATATCGAGCTGAAACAGGCTAATTGAAAGATTTTATGTGGCGAGCCGAGACAAGCCGAACTTACTCAAACTTTAATCGAGGCAAGCTTAGAAATTTCAGGTCGTTGACAAGTCTGCTTACGACATAAATATGTTGTTTACTACAGGTGGAAAAAATGACATTTAAAGCTCTTTCGAGCAATATTTTATGAAATGGGCGCGTCCAAAACGCGACGGAGAAACTGGACTTGGATCACATCTGCATTCAACACCAAAAAGCTTTTTTTTTGCAGATNGACAAGTCTGCTTACGACATAAATATTTTGTTTACTACAGGTGGAAAAAATGGCATTTAAAGCTCTTTCGAGCAATAAAGCGAATATTTTATGAAATGGGCGCGTCCGAAGCGCGATGGAGTTCAGAAACTGGACTTGGATCACATCTGCAATCAACACTAAAAAGCTCTTTTTGGTGTTAGTAGAATCAAAGTTGAGCTGCTCCAGGCAGACATGCGTGCACTCTGCTTTTTGCAGTTTCCCTTATCATACAAACCAATTGCAGGCTGCCAAGGAATTTTAAACGCCCGTAGTATTGATCTTGAATAGCTGGTATATAAAAAAATAATAAGCAGAACCACAGCCTCTATAGTAGTGAGTGCGCACTGCCCTGCATGCATATTTCATTTACACATATTGTTTACAATAGAAGGAACGGCGAATTTGGTGAATTCAGCTGTCACATGCTAACAGGTTTAAATTAGTCATTACCTGAACAAATGTTTCCCTTTCGATTAAAAATATCAAATCAAACTTTTCGATCGACTTGGTAGTAAAACGTAAATCCTACTTCCTGAACTACTTTGTCTATAGTTTGTAGGTAATATTTATTTATAATTAATACTGAAGACATTTTACATTTTCATTTCATCAAATACCCATCATCAGGGGCGTACGCAGGATTTTTTGATGGAGGGGGACATCATCATCATTACCCACTGCGGGTCGAAAATTTTTGAAAATATTCAGAAAATTGACCCTAAAAATGCATTTCACGATGCTAGACTTTAAATTTTTCAATTTTTTACGGAAAATTTTTTGATTTATCCAGTCAAAATCAAATG
>CABFPE010000851.1:179689-194975 GCA_900660155.1 Hofstenia miamia | reverse complement strand
TATATATATATATATATATATATATATATATGAAAATTAATTGCTCATTGACTTAGCGCTTGTTGCCTTTATTAAAATTCTGTTTATTGCTTATACGAATACCGCACATGCACCTACGAATTTCATCAAGTAAAAATTTGATACTCAATTCAATTTGATAAAATTTTAAGTATTTATTTGAACAAATTCATTAACTATAAATTTTCTAGAGTATTAGGCTGACCGTGAGGAGTTGCGAGCAGCGCAGTCGCACCGAGCCCCCAAGTGGTATAGAATATTAGAAGTAATCTTATGTAACTTTAGGGCCTCAAGTTTAGAATTTTAGCCTTTTGGTGTCCAATAATAGCAAATAACATAGTAATTAAAAAAATTAGAAAAATTGGGGCTCCAAAATTAGAAAAAATATCTTTAATAAACATTTAAGTACCAAAAACCATTTCTTTCGTAAGATGAGATGATGGTGCCACTATGCTAAACTATATGTTCCCATATAAATAAAAGTAATAAGCGCAACAAAAATCTTGTTTGCTATCGGCTAAGAAACAGTTTTCGTACCCTTCTCTCCAAGAGAGAAATTTTGAATAAATATGAGATCAATTCTGATCTTACAATAAGTGCTGTTAAATGCAATCTATAAGTAAATAACTTTGCCCGCTGTTATGTTAATTGGAATTTGGTGCATCAACCAATACTTGTGATGAAAATCTATAATCTAGCTCATTGACTTTACGTATCTATTTTCCAGAGCTTGAATGATCACTGAGCTAAATTTCTAAAGGAGTACACCGCCACCACGTCCTGATAAGCTGATGTATTCTTATCTCATGTTTACAGTCGTGAACAATAAATTTTTAATATTCAATCAAAGAGAGAGGAAACAGTGCATAATAAATTGTCTTTTACTCCATTTTCGCATGAAAGATTTCTGCTTCCGCAATTAGGAACTGCACGATCTGTAGCTAAACTAAAAATGCAATTCCAGCTTCGTACAAAAACAAAACCTATTTGCTTCATATATACCACTGCCACTATCATAACACATCATAACAACCAGCATTCTGTTAAGGATCAATATTTGGCTTGGTCCAACAAATAATAAGCCCTATTTTAATTTTTGGCCAAAATTTCTTATTATTTTATAGGCACTAGTAGAGCAGTCCAAGGCACTAGTGTATAAATCTTAGTTGAATATTTTTATCAGAACTAGTATAGTAGAATTTTATTGGCTGCAAATTGCATGTCTTCTTCTGAATAGAATCATATGCATTGCATTCATGACAAATCGTCTGCTAAATCGCAACCGACTTTCTGTAGTCACTCTTATATATAATTAATGTTTCATACAATTGTTGAAATTGTTCCTTGAGAATCGTTTCAGAATCCTTATCGACACAATTAGATATTTCTTGAACCTACCTATTCGAGTTTGTTTCCGTAGGTTGGGACAAACCTACAATGATGTTCAAACACTGGATCTATACATCTTATCGTCGGAATGTTAACTGAAATTGGAAGTTGATTGATGTTAACTGACATTTGAAATGAGGGCGCATTCTAATTTTTTATCATCAATTAAAACGTTGGCATGGCTGGAATACAGATATAGTCTGAAATTATTGGCAAAAAGATACAACTTATATATTTTTTTCTAATGACCGATTCAGTACCTTAAGTTCATCTCCTTCCTCAGTGCTATCGGATAAGGTATTTAATAGGCTAATAGTGAGCAGTTACCCATTTTCAATACAGAACAGTACAACCTATTTGGGGTATGGAATTTCGGTCTTTTTATTTAAATAGCGAAACATCATCATTACAATTTAGTAAAAGACCTCAACTAAAATCAGGATGTGTCAAAAGTAGTTGACTTTCCAAATTACAATATTTTTTTATTTATATGAAACCAAACAATAATATATGTAAATAAAGAAACTCTAATAAGGGGAATTACAGATACGCTCGTAAATTAAAGCAAATGTTCAAATAGTCCTCCATTCTGCTCAATAGTAATTTCACATCTTGGTATCGTATTCTGAACAGCTTGATGTAATTCATCAATGTTAAGTTAATCAACTTCTTGTATGGTCCTCATTTTTAAATCTTCCAGGTCAATTGGAAAGTATGTATGATATATCCATGACTTTAGAGTAGACCACAAATGAAAGTCAGGTGATCTAGGAGGTCATGCATGAGCAAAACCTCTGCTAATAACATGCTCAGCTGGTAACTGAGTGCTGATGAAATCCCTGGCTTGTTTGGAGTAGTGTGGTGGCACACCATCATGCTGAAAAACAACAGACGGCATTTTTCATTTCTGTCTTAGTTGTGGAAACATATGTTATGGTCATAGAGCATACTGGTGTAATTATCGTGATTTACTGCACCCAGAAAGAAAAATGGCTTTAGCACATAATTTGCACTGAATGCCATCACACACATAATTTTTCAGGATGCAAGCCTTCTGTTATTGCTTGCCAAGAGTTCTCAGATGCCCATATGGTACAATTATGATGGTTGACCATTCCATCCATAGAAAAATAGGCGTAATATGACCAAAGTACATTATTGAGCAATTTAGTATTAGCTAAAATCCATTGTGCAAATTTGAGACAATGATGATAGTCTGATTCAGTAATAGTTTAATGCAAGGCAATTTTTTATGTTCACATACTACATGCTTTAAGAATTCAACAAACATTTTTCTTTGTAATTGTAGTAGCTGCAGCAATAGAAGAAGAACTTGCATGTCCATGCACATTTGTATCTTGCAAAGTTTTCACTGCACTTATTACCATTGGTTTCCAGTCTTCTTGAAGCAATGATCTCCCTGACTTAACAGCATTGTGCAAAGATTGTACCTTTTCAAATTTTCTTATCATGTTAGTGACAGCAGTAATAAAAAAAATGTCTTTGTGAAGGTGATGTGCTATCTCCATTTTTGTAGTATAGTTTTAATATTTCCAGTCTAGTGTCTAAATCCATGTCTAAAGTTAAATGGTTATGCATAACATAAATTCCCTTTAATGGAGTTATAAAATGACAAAATATTTCATGATTTTTTCTGTGATTGGTTGAATTTTTTTAGTTAGTTTAAAAGTAAAGTTACTTTTGACACACCCTGTATATTAAAATAATCAAAGTAGGAAGCGGTTTGAGTTAATTTGGGTGAAGCTAGTTTCACAGAAAAATTGAAAATAGCTATTCTCAAAGTTAGAAATATTTCTGATCCTTAATGCCTATAAAATTTCTTAAACTACCTTATAATGATTTTTAAGCTTTGAATTAGTTTAAATTCGAACATTTTAATTCAGTTCATTGCTTGACAGTTTATTTCAAATGGATCTACTGATCTGAGATAGCTAAAAAATCTCTGACCTTTTATCAACTTTGGAAGCAACAGTTTTAATAAAATATCTTCTCTTAATATTCATAATCCTTCATTCAAGGGCGGATATAGAGGCGGGGTGAGGGGGTCCAGGCCTCCTCCAAAATAAGAAAAATTCATTAGAATTGTACAATAAAAATAACAAAAGAAAATTCTTAATACCATCAAATGTAGTGAATAGGAACATTTTTTAAGTTTAAGTTGAACTTCTACACTATAATGTGTCCAATGGATCCTGAAGTTTCATTTATATAATAATAAGAATATTTAATTTTCAGAACTCGTTATAAACTTTAAAATTATTTCAATTTACCCTTTTGGATGGGGGTGAATAGGAACACATGTGATTTCTGTGGGGTATTTTAATTTAAGCATAAAATATTGATTGAAATTGAGTCTATACACATTCATATCATTAGGTGAAAATTTTGCTATTTACTTAATATTATACCATTGGTCTTTTTTGTAATGCATAATGCCAAAATCTCCTAAAAATACATGCAATTTTAAAATTTGGAAAAGTAGTGCTGAGTTTTAAAAAATCGCACGAATTCTATGTTTCCATTGTCAGTAGATGGTGGTGAAGTTCGTACATAGTGATGAATTTTAAAAATCGAAAATTCAATAATTTTATGATAAATCTAGGACCCAATTAATCACTTAGCATTTTATTCTACATTGGCCCCCCTCTAAAAAATTTTCTGTATCCGCCCTGCCTTCATTGTGCAAGCTAAATTTTTCAACATTTGTTTATTACTAAAGTTTTTTAAGTTTGGACTACAACTGGTGATAGCAGTACAGATAAACTTTTGAATAAAATATTTGGAAGAGTTACTCGTTTATGAAGTTTCAGACAAAGTTTTCTTAAATATTTAATCGGGATTTTCGTCAAATCCGATATTACATCTTATCTTAAGTCAATACTGGATTGAAATGTGGGAAAGAATTAAAACTATAAAAAGCTGTCAATTCACACTCGACTTCAAACATTAATTCAAACAGATGCTATTTATTGCAAGCAGCAACAATAACTGGAACTCCGCAATAACTAAGTTAACACACCGGTATACCGCGTTCTATTGAACTAGCATCAGGCAAATAGTTTCGTCTAAGAGACTCCTGGGCATGCTTTAGTTGTGAATTATTGATTCAAAGTTTTCAATTCATACAAGAGGGAATTGGACAAATGATTACGTTCATTCAACTACCGCGCGCGTATTCCTCAGCATAATTTCCTGTCCCTCTTAGAGACTTCCAGCATAAACACAATTTCCATGCATTTTTAATTTCTTTTGTTGTCCCATATTCTTCTCTCCAGTATTTGTACTCCTATAAACTACCATGTAATTACTTTCTGCTACTTGTTTTCTGTCTATTTCTAAATTCTGACATAAATACCTTTCTTCCATAAGTATTGTATAACAGCACAAATGCATATATATATATATATATATATATATATATATATATATAAGCATATTGTATTTCATAAACCAAGAATGATTTCTAATGAATTTTATTTATTCAAACTCATAATACCCAAATTTTGATATTAGATGACGTCATGAAATTTCTGAATATTGCAAATGATTGTATTGATATGAAGAATTTTTGTGCAATCCAGAGTTACATAGGGGAGAGGAGGGCAAAGAGGCCCAATCGAATCGGGTTATGGAAGAATTAGGTCAAACACTTGCAGAATAATGAAAAAATATTGACATAGTTTCGGAAACATGTTAATCATAATAATGAACAATCTAAAAAATATTAAGCATACTTAACTTGAACAGTCTAAAAGCCAAGAAAATCTGTAAAAATTGTAACCAAAAATTCTGAAAACATGAATTTTTATTGGTGCCATATTTTTTGTATATAATTGAAATAGGTTCATTATTTTACTATTTCTTAGTATTTTATTATTTCTTGTAATTTACAATTATTGTATAAACTGGATAACATTAAGATAATCAGGGTTTATGTAGCACAATGATTCTTAAATTAATTATACTGCCAAACCACACCTCTCAATCCAAAATTAGACTTCTTTATACATTTTTTATATTTCTGGTTGAAATTGCAACTACATGCTTCCAATTTTTAAGTCATAATTACAGCAAATGTATTCAATTTTTTTTTGGTTTTTGGCAATTTATCTATTATGTAATGGTGTTACACTCATAGGAAATTCATTAATTCTGTAGACGCCATGTTTTGTGGCTTTATTAAAAAAAAATCGTCCCACATTTCCATTCATAGTTGTTTCTTTGAAAAAAATAATTTATTAAGTAAACAATGTATGAAATAAAACGTTTGAGTGTTTTTAGCTATGTAATTAAAAACGCAATTTAACCAAATCAGTCGCTAATCTGCACAGTTAATTAACCACAGCACCTTTTACGTCATAGAGTGTTATCTCTGCTTAATACGTTTTCCGTGGTTAGCTGTTAAATGGTTTTTATTATCGAAATGCGTTTTAAAATACTTTATAATTTAAAACAGTCTGTTCATCATTAATTTTAATACCTCTCACTATTTCAGCATGACAAATTCAACAATAGATCTCTACACTTCTTTGTTTCTGCTTACGTCACTTTGTTTTTACTTTTGTCGCTGGAGGTCGCTTCCGAACTTCCATTATTTTCTTATTATTTATAAATTATATTATTAGTAAATATGTACAATAAATAATAAGTCATTTTCTAATTAAATAAATTCATATATATATATATATATTATATATATATATATATATATATATATATATATATATATATATATATATATATATCGGTATATATAAAGCACTATTGCATAATTGTAAGTTATTTTGAAATTTTTTATAATAACTCGTCAAATTCCTGGCCCATGTCAATCTTTGCTGGCTTGGCAATTATAAAATAATACAATTTGTAAATCATCAAATTTAATGATAAACGGTTCCATTGCAAGCAAGATTTTAGATTAAATTAGATTCAATAAATGGGCTGCATTCATTATTTTAAAAAAAGTAAAACTTAAAACAATTGGCTGATAGACTTTTATTGTTCTTAAAATGTGTGTGAAGTTCTGCTTACTGTATTATTGTAATAATAAATGAACATGTTGAGTTTGTCCACTTTCACTAGTCTGGGTTGCAGCGTTCTAAATTTACTGAAATTATCAAGAATTGAATTTTAGAATTCTACCTGATGAATTAATTAGCAGTTTCAAGGTCGCCAATCTCATTAGGGTGAGGTCATAGTTAAATTCCATTACAAATCACGGTGAAGTCGCACGTTCATTATTTTAAATATACCTTTGATTCTTCCTGCGCATAAGTTATATGAAATTGGATTACTAAAAAAACCTGAACTTTAACATTCGAAGCTGTGGAAGTGTAAATGCAATCAGAGTTGGCATGTTTTAAGCACGACCTGCTTAAAACAACGGTATTTTACAGTGTTTTTTTATATGTTTTTTCCAAATTGATATAGGAAAGTCTATTCGTACTTTCATAACCGATGTTTCACCGAAAAAATAACAAAAAATTTTCGTGTATGAAACTAAAAATGAGTGTGATAAGTTATCTTGAGCCGGTTCTCTCTAAAAGCAAAAAAAACATTGTTTAAACGTTTAAAACGTTTTTTTGTAAAAAAAATACACTTTTTTGCCAACTCTGAGTGCAATGCAAAACTATGTTTTCAACATGTTTTAGTGATTTAAGCATCCATTTTTTTCGAATTTGGGTCGCTTCTACCAGAACTATTTCCATCACCACTAAATATTTGTCTTATCTTGTCATACATAGGAATCGCTCAACTACGATGGGAAACCGAAAAAATTGATTAATGAAAAAAGTTTATTAATATACTACAAAATAGTTTTTACAAAACCCTACTAGGCTCCCGTCATCATTTCATTAGGGTCTTTAGCATTTAGTATTTAAAAACTTGAAAGTTAGAAGATATTTAAGAATTTTTATCTTCTTCCTAAATTCCAGCCATTTTTATAGGAAGTAAATTGTATACTTGGAGACAAAGCTTTTTACAAAACATTATTGTGCAATTAAATTATTAAAACTAAATGAAGTGCCATTTGAATATGCGTAGCCCTATTCGCTTTGGGCTTTTGTGGCCTCGCAAACCGTACAGGGAGGTTCCCAACCCCACTAAATCTGGATTGGATTATCAAATTTAGACGAAACTTTGTACTAATATTCTTAATACCAGCACTATCAATTTGCAATGTTAAGAGATTATATGCCATCATTATCTTTATTGATCTCATTAAATTTCAAAATTTGCGTATTTTTTAGTTCAATTATAATATCGGTTTTCACATTTGGCAATGATATGTTCATTAGTATTCATTTCTAACTTATCAGGTATAATTTCATGTTTCATACTAACAATAGTTAGTAGTTGGAAAACTATGCTTGAAAAACACTACCATTCATATAATGAGCAGATATTTAGGAAATTTTTAAATAAGGGATTGTTATCCCTAATAAAAGTTAGGAAAAGTAATCAAGTTTTACTAAGAAAGCTCCAAAACTTTTTGAAGAATAATCAAAAGTTTAATAGAGGAAGAAAGCTCCCCCCCAGTTGGAATAGGGTTAGGGGCTGTTGTAAAGTGTTCAATGAATCTCGCCAAATATATGTTACATGTAATGGTTGCAGAAATCTATAAAAACTTTTCATTTATAGGTTTGTGAAATTTTAAACAGTTTTTATACTCAAATTTTAGCTTTACTCTAAAAATTTAACCAGATATTTATCTATGCTGAGTATTTGGGAGATGCGGAATCAATAAAAAAATATTTTGTTTATCCTAAACATATATTTCAAAGCATATGTTACAGCTAAATTACAACCTATTTAATGGAATTTGTTTGCAAAAATTAATTCATTTTTTACCAATATTTGAACAAATAAGGAAACACTGCCCCTGCGCATCTTAATTTATCCTCCTAAATCATTGCAAATGCAATGGAATTCTTAGTGGACTATTTTCTTATCCAAAATCTGTAATAAGGAACTCCAGTAGTCCACATCCGCTTCGCCTCCACATACTATTTAGCAATCGGCATGGGTTCTCATTCCTAACACGTCTTAAATGTCACTCAAGAGTGAAGAAACTAATGGATATACAGTGTACTTAACTCTGAACTATAGTATATCATTATCATTACTTTGTTACACTTATTAATTTGCTTTGAGATGTTTAAAAAATCTCTGCAATTCAGAGTTCTTACCTACAATCCCAATATATGCAATGATGCATTAAAATTTGAGCAATTAAGAGCTGTTTTTCATTAATATAAATCAGATAAGCCTTTCATTACTTTTTGCTTTGCACCAATTCCAAAAACAACTATTTTAAATAACAGTTTTTGTAGCATATTATTTTTATTTATACTTAAATAATTCAGAATGCTAACCACAATTATACATTTGGCTGAGGCTAAAAACTACTCATACTTGCGCAGAAATGGGCATAGGCCAAAATTTAGCTCAAACCTAGCGCAAAAAACTTTAGACCCTGCCCGAATCTGGCCGCCCCATTAAAATTAATGCCAATTGGGCTCATTTTCGGCCCATTTTTAGAAAAATTGTCAAAAAATTTTTCTAATTTTTGGTTTATTACACCAAAATAACATCTACTCACTGAAATTGAAGATTCTAAATTGAAATTTAGAAGAGTATATGATACTAATGTGAAACCTAAAAATCAAATTATATTTTTCAACACATTGCTTATAACTTATATAGCATTCAATATGTGTTTGCATTGACTTGCGTACACTGTTACATTAAAAACTGTTTTTTGAATTTTGCCCATTTTTTCCAATACTTCACCTCAAATCCTGTCCATGTCCATCTTTGTGCCAACACATTCTTTCATAGAAATATTAGCATATCCATGATGCCGCTTAAAAAACACAACATTGTAGATGAGTGACCCAAAAAACTGATGAAACTGATTTTTTTTCTCATTCAATGAATGCTAGTGTTTTGGAATAAGCTATGAATCTTTTTCGAAAATTTTTGAGGTTTGGTTATCTACATTTGAGTTGAAAGACAATTTTGCAACTGAAGTAGAATTGCTCTTCATTGAATCAAAGGGAGTCGGTAATGCTGTATAGTATAGCATTTTGGTTGCATCAGTTTTGAAACAAGTCTAGTGCTAAAACGGTCCAAATTAACCCCTAAATTCTTGAATTTTTTACTCCATGTAACTGCAACCATCTTAAAGTTTAATGTTTTTAAAAGTTTTTGTAAATTCTAGACTAAAGGCAAATTTAAGTTTGTCTAAAATATAAAAAAACTTTAGCTTGGATCTTTAAAGTATATCAGTGGAACATTTTGTTCTCAACAGCAAGAAACGATACCTTCTACAACTACCCCATTGCATTTTAGACATGCCATCTTTCAAGTAAGATGTTCTTGCAAGTTAGACAGAAAACGGAAAGAATCATTTCTGATAATTCAAACATTCTAGTTTGTTATTGAATGTCCAGCAACACTATGCTAATTACCATGAATATTTTCCAAATTCATACATTAAAGAAGAACACTAGTTGTTTCTGAAATTTTGCTTAAAATAAGTTTTCAAGCTTTAGCATAGAATTTGCAAGAAATTTTAAGCATATTTGGTGAAATTACCATGAAACATTGTTAATGATCAAGATTTATTAATTAAAGAGGTCTCGAATTGTAGTTCTAGTCTTTCCAAATAATGCTACCTGCATTATAATTCGCTTAGAAAAAGAATGAAATGCAATTTTTGCATAAATTTAACAAAAAAGCGGAAGCGGGGTGACTTAAAGCACGGCTTGATAGAAAATTTCTTGCTTGTTGTGAGAAATGTTGACAAAATATATGCAGTAAACCATGTTTACTATTTAAAATTCTGAAAATTTTTTTAATTGTATTCTATAGAATGTATAGTGTATTCACAGGAATCACGTACTTACTCAACTTAATGGAACTGGGATGGGGGCAGAAAGAGGCAATGTGATGGAAACGCTGTCCCATATCTATCTTTAGTGAAATTTCGGGCTTACGCAATGTTATGTTCATTGATCTCAACTTCTGTGCGAGTCTTATTGTCATCCAATTATGTGCTTTAACATAAAATTCAATGTTCATCATTAGCATACATGCAAAAATTCTAAGTGTAGAAATCCCCAACGTCAGCTAGATTGCAAATCAAAATGTAGTGGTCATATGAGAAGTAAATATTTACATTGCTTGCAAGCTAGAGGGCCAATTGTCTTACTATAACAAAAAAAACAGAAAATATGTATGATATCGGCTGCTGCACACCAAAAAAGCTTGAAACGAACAATCAATCAGAGAAAATGATAAATATGTATGCACACGCTCTTTTCCATAAAATTATTCTCATTGAAAAACGTGATTTAAATTGCATCAAGATCGTGTTTCATTTATTGCTCTAATTTTTGATCCATTTGCCGAGATTTTGCCCCAATGATTAATTATGCAAATTTATTAAAAGTTTATTTCTATTTTATAGTATATATATATATATATATATATATATATTAATGTTTTTCCTTACAGTTTCCTCTGTGCTGTTAAAAAAACATTTGCATAGCATTCTGAAATTTGATAGGGCAAGACCCAAATTTATAGTAATTTGCTATGAGGTCATCCGGCAGCTGTTGTTTGTATGCATGAGAACTTTCTGAAATTATATAACTAAATCTAGACAACTAAACTAGAAGTTTGCTGTGAGTTTGAAAAATGCTAAAAATTTATCATAGAAAGATCTTCATCTATAAGCGATAGAAAAATTAGCTTCTAAGATCCCAATTTAAAGAGATTGAATTGCGAGCTTCCACTGCAACATTCGAACGTGATTCTATAATTAACAACTTGGTGTTACATTTTTATGTTTTCTTTGATTGCTTCTGTGCCGATTTTCAAATTGGCTTGAAATGTTCCGAAGTTTTCTTCAAAGGTTCACGGAAAAGAAACATCTTACTAGTAATCAAAACTATTTAATACATCAAGTGGAGGCAAATAACGTCTAAAGTGCAAGTTTACTATAATAATTTTTAATTGATTCATAACACTTCCATATCAGACTTGTCAACGAGCCGAGCTTGATCAGAGCATTTGATATACAACGAGTCCAAAACGAGCCTTATTAAGCAGAGCCAATTTGAACTTCTGCTTTTTAATTTGCTTATGCAGATTTTAAAATGTTTATTAAATAATTAGGAAGAGCTATTTAAAAATTTCTGAGAATGCAGTATTTTTGAAAACATATCGAACTAAACCAGCCTCATTAAACGGTTCTATGTGGCGAGCCTAAAAAGTAAAACGAGCCGAGCCGAGTCGAGCTTAAAAATGTCGGCTCGTTGATAAGTCTGTTCCATATCATGATTTGATGAGAAATTTTACGAATTTATTATTGGCGATTGTTTTTAAATAAAATATATTTCCAGGAATAAATTGTAAATTTTATTGTTAAGAAATGACTTGGTATTTCTTGTAAACCATTGTTTAGGTTTGAGTGCATTTACTAAAAATATAAAACGAAGCTGTTTATTTTTATAGCTGGTTCTTATTTGTTTCAACGAGGCATAACAAAACCGGAAAATTCGCGCTCATTGCGACAAATTGGTGTCAATTTTAAATGCAAAGCAAGGAAAACAAACATAAAATCGTGCTATTCTGGTTGTTTATTATTGTGAACTCCATTTCTTTTTTAAAGAAAAGCAGAACTGCATTAGCTCTGCATTTCATGTGCATTAAGCGCTCACGAAGCTAGTTCTATCAAGTCTGGGAAAAGCCGTTTTCTTTCTACAACACTTTTTACTTGAAATAAGTTGAATAAAAAATGAGCACTTCTTTTTGAAAAAATACATGAACAGTACAAAATTATATAACAACTTTTGTTTTTTGCTGTGGAGATTTAAAAATACAAAGCTATTTCATGATATCATTAATTAGACAAAAAAGTATATAGTCTACTTTGCATGAACAAAGTTTTTAAATAAACTGCTTTAAATCGAGCAAGCATTTTTCAGCCAACCCTAGTTGACAAATTTCTTAAAGTCTCAATTGCTTAACAATGCTTAGATATTAAAAAATGTTTTAAAATATAATACAAAGAATTACAATTCCCAATATTTATATAGCAACGTAACCTAATCCATAAAACATGATGTAATGTAGATTGAATTTAAGTCTTCAGTAAAATATAAGGCTCGTAATCTTGAAAAAATTGCGGTGCTAGAATCCGTCTATGACCGTTGTATATTAGAGCATTCTTAATGTTAAAAAAGAACACGAATTTAAAAAAAAATTTTAGTTTTAGATCATGTTGGATGATTGTTTTTCTTTACCGTATATTATTTTACGATATATTTTTCGAGTTTACTCCAGATGATATATCTTGAACAGATGTTGCTCTACGAACATTAGTCCTAATTACTTACTGTCAAAGAATGTTTGAATTTTACAAATTAGTCATGTTTAGGTTGCTTAAAATATTCCCATCAATTTACAGTCTCCTTCAAAAATTTCAAATTTTAAATCCAAAAAGTTAATTATTGGTTTGTTATTTTAGTCCGGGATTTCAAACCAAAATTTCATGAATTGAAAAACGATATGGCTAATATCTGGATTTTTTGAAACTCAATAATTTTTAAGTATCCCATAACAGATAGAACAATTCTTAGATACACTAAAATTTATGAACTTTTCATGCATATCCACGTTGAAATTTATTAAGAAGTGTCGTCATTGTAGTTTTGCTAAAATTATAGTAAATTTAATTTGAAACAAAATCGTCATTATGAGCATCATATATATATATATATATATATTCCTAGAAATATTCTCATACTAAAAGTTAAATTTTTCTATTTGGATTAGATTTAAAAATCATTTTTTCAAAGAACATAAAAATCTACAATGATCAGCGTGATATTCATTTTCACATAGGGCAAATTCTGAGTTGAAATTCTGCAGAAATTAGTCCTAAAATAATATAGGTGTTTTAAATCGGGCACATAATCAATTAAAAGTACTATATATATATATATATATATTCTGAAATGATATTTTTAATAAAATGAACTTATAATTATTTTTGGAAATTATTTGAAAAATTTCCATTTGCAAAAGTTTTTCACTTTTATTCAACTTTTTGGCAGTTATTATATTTACCAAATTAATTTACCAGAGGTATTTTATAGAATATTGAATTGTGAATTTAAATATAAAAGGAATTGAATTGTAGTTAAACATAATTTTCCTATGATGAGAGTCATTCAATGAGGTGCCACTCACCTATTAATTCCTATTAATTAGAAACCAATTAAATTTTGCAAAGTATGAAATTCTACTTTCATTAATATAAACGGTTAGTACTTCGATGTTTCATAAATACCGTCTTGTGGAAATAGCTTTCCCACGAAAATTGCTTTCCCAATTTAAAACACTAATCGCTGTTTTAGTGGATAAATTAAAATTGTGTGAATTGCATTCTAAAATTGGAACTATTCTAATTTAAGTTACTTTTAATGGGATGTGTTTTGTGCAAAGAACTTATTAAGTTAAGTAGCATTGTTTGGTTTATTGAACTCGATAGTTACATGGAGAGCTGTTTCGCAATCCATCATTATAAATTGTAATATCTATTTATTACGAGCGAGTGAGAAATAGAGAAAAATTTCCCCCATGCTTTGTTGCTCGTATTGTAAATCCGTGTGTACTTTTTATCAAGGCCATTGGTTGCTGTAACGCATTTCCTCAGTTTGCGCGCTGTGAATTAGTCATTTAGTAAGTCGACAGTGCGTCGTCTGTATGCATGTTCCTGCGACGTCGCAGTCGTAGTCAGCATTCAGTAAATAAACGCATTTTGGCTTTAGACTCGGATTGGTGTCGATTCAGTGATGCCGTTTTGGGCCGAAACTCCGAAGTAATTCGTCGATTGATCGGCAAAATCGAGAGTGACATAGACGTAACCGAGCGCCTTACCGCTGTCATCTGGGAAAACCTTCGTAATCCTGTCAGCAATCCTCTAGTTCGTCAGGATAGCGACGACGTATGCCATCCTTGCAAAAGGCAATACCTCAGTATGCACACCGGTCGATGTATTCATCGCATCATTAAGGTACTACAAATTATTGACTTATTATTATCAATATATACCTATCTCTAGCCCTATAACATTTGAATTCCTAAATTGTCTGATTTTGTGGCGTTTTTGCCAAATTAAGCCATATTCTTTTTATATGTTTATGAAATTATTATATTTTTCAAAACATTTTTTTGTTATTCTGCTTGGAGCTTTGAAATGAAGAGTTATTCAAATGATTTTCAAAGAATAACCTTAACACTAGAAACGCGACAACAGGTCAAAATGACCTTTATGCATTTTTTGTTTGCTTCATTGAGCAAAAACAACAGCAGGTACATATCCCTCCAGTTGTGTTTATAATCTCATTGAATTCCATAATTTTTGCATTTGAAACATCAGATGTAAATTCATCCTCAGGGAGTTACATTTGCAGTATTGAATTACTATCCGTCTTTATGTTTTCTACAGGAAAATCAGTTTTATAATTCATAATAAAGTTTTCTGTATGTAAAATTTCAAATATCAGCCAGGCTCGACTGCATCTGAGCTAGAAATGTACTCTCTTTTAACTAATATTGGACTCTGTATCTTCGGAGGTTTATTTTCAAATAGCGATATATTTCCAATAACTTAAATTTTTTGTATAATATACATATGTATATGAATTCACAATTGGAATATGTTGGACTTGTACTCGTTGAAAACATTGGAATTATACACAAAAACACTTTTCACAAATAAATAAGTGGAATTTGTAAAGGCAATGGCAAATATAATTTTAAGAATTTGTCCCCCCCCCCC
>CABFPE010000851.1:157988-179673 GCA_900660155.1 Hofstenia miamia | reverse complement strand
GATTATATATTTATATATTTAATACACAAGCATTGCCCCAATTCACTGTTTCAATCGAATAATTGGAAAAAAAGAAGTCGTGACATTGCAGAAAATATAGACAAATTGACGAAAAAGGAGAGACCCTTTTAGCCAATCTAAAGTGTCTATAATTCAAAATTATTTCGGCCCGGCGGCCCCAACCATGGTGGGGCCTCCTTAGATACTAAATATGTGGGCCCATAACAAATGTTTCGTGTCTACGGCACTGATAATAGAGATGTGCTAGTGCATGATCCTAGTGTTCTGCGGCTAGGGCAATTTTCTTGGTTGTGGCTGGCCGTTTAAAATAAATTTTGATCTTAGCTTGCCGTTAGCCATGAATTTTTTTGCCTTACTCGACGCGTTTTTCTACTACTAAGTGAAATACTGCAATTTTCATTGGAACGATTAAAACATGTTTATAGTTGGAACATTAAAGAAAATGGTCAAAGCGACTAAGTTCTAAAAACAAAACTACAAGTAGAAATTATGGAAATTAGTTGTTCATCAAAATGTTCAGAAATGAATTTAGCCGGGATTTTGGCCGTAAAACTAAATCTTTAGCCGCAGCCGGCCGTGGCTCTTTGTTAGTAGCAGGCCATTTTCGCGGCCGCAAAAGACTACATGATCCTCAATTGCATAACAATTTTTTTTTAATGAAATGTCAATGCAAAGTTTCGAATTTGCCTGTTTGTGGGCCAATTTCCTTAAAAGAATTGAAATGTTTGGAAAATGTAGCATGCAACATTTCGTTAACCTACAATCACATTAATGTTACATTGTTATTGTGCAATATAATAAAATATGACATCGGTGTGCCAAATCTCAAATGTATGTCGACGCAGATCACTATAATTTTTTAAGTGTCAAAGTTGTATTTACTCTACAGAGGGAAGAATCACAATTTCATAATTGGATTAAACATTTTAACCCTATCAAGTCTGAACCTAGGTAATTTAATTTTTATTATAAAAACTGTATGATGCATATTTAGTAGGCTATATTTAAAACCTCAGATGACTTTTTTATGATTTTATAAAAAGCTTCTTTCATAATAATGGTGAGACCTATGTATCCCATTAGACCTTTCACTTGGGAATTTTAGGTCCCAGTAGTCTCGACTCAAAAGTGTTAAGCTATTTGGTTGACTGCACAGGGGCTTCTCTTGAGTTCCATTTTTCACTTCGGCTGACATTTACTTTTTTATTTGGAATTTCGTTGTATTTATCTCATTCATATTGGGGTTTAGACCTCATCACAAAATTGAATTTGGCTTAAGGAGAGTTTGTGGGTTAAGTCTTATTTACAATAGTGCCATCCTGAGTTTTCTTTTCTCAATTTTTAATAGACTAGAAATCATTTTTTAGTTATCAATGCAAAGTTTTACCGGCCACCTTTTAGGTTTGCAAGTCAGTTGAAATTAAAATGAAATGTTCAAACTCGATCCTGTGCCGAATTCCTAAAAATGTCTATTTTGATACAAACGTTATGTGACTATATTTTAGCATGCAAGTAATTCAACTATTTTTAAGAACAATAAGAAAGTTTTGTGAAAAAAGTAAAAAAGTTGAAGTGTATTTATGTATATTACTAATTTCAAACTATAGCAATTAGAGTGTTTCTGTTGAAAGACAATATATAAACTTGATTACACCGTGTATGGCCGAGCTGAAAAAATTGAAATTACAATAACTTTTAATAGTATAGGAGCTCCACAACCTGAGAGGTTGCAAACTTTACAGTGATTTCGAATTTTTGTCGAAAAAGCAAGCCCCTCGATATTTTGAGGCTGAGAAGTTCTAAGCTTTCCAGTATTTTTTTAAGATCATTTACTAACTAAGAGTTATATTCAAAATCGGAAAACTCAGTGGGATATAAGAGTGCCTCGTCTTTCATTTTTACTTTAAAATGCAAGGGTTCAAGTTTTTTTATTTATATGAGGTCTCAAAATTTCAAGTAGTAATATTATTAGTAAGTTCCATAAAAACCGAAGTAAATTTCCTTATC
This sequence comes from Hofstenia miamia, assembly GCA_900660155.1. Taxonomy (NCBI): domain Eukaryota; kingdom Metazoa; phylum Xenacoelomorpha; order Acoela; family Hofsteniidae; genus Hofstenia; species Hofstenia miamia. The sequence goes on along the minus strand of CABFPE010000851.1, from coordinate 177,645 downwards.
AGAAAGCAGAACAATTAAAGTTATTGCAACATTTATGAGATTCCAGAAAGTTAACTATTCTAATTGCAATACTGTAGATAGCTAAAACAAAATTTTTTTATAATTTGGGCTGGTAAACGGTCTGTAATTTGAACGGCCTTCCTTGAAACTGCAGGTCGATATATTGTCGGCGCCCGCCGGCCGGTAGCGGATTTCATCTTTGAGTATCAAACATAGCTGAACCATCTAGCATCATCAGATAATAACATCATTGACTACTGATAACAAGTTTTTAGAAAATACGTTGGAGTTTTCATCAAAATATTAAGAAATTTGGAAGGATGTCACTTTAAAATTAGAAAAAATTTGTGTAAATACATTAAGAGTTTCGATTGTGTCATGACGTTGAATGTGAGAGTGCATTTTAAAATCATCAGTTGTGGAGCCAGGTTCTAGTATAGGACCTTATGAAAAACAGTTATTTGTAGTGCATTTCTAGGGCGGGTCATCTGGCGTCAGGTGGGGTCAGTCTTTTATGACCGGCCGGTTCGAACCGGTCTAAACCCGGTCAAATAAAGGCCGAGTGAATGACAAAGACTTAGCTTCTCTAAAATTCAACACATTCTCTAACAAACAAATTATCATACCCAGCATCCTGTAGAAGTGTCAATTTTTCAAAATTATGATTTGGGTTAGAAAATCAAATCAGGCGCAAGTGACAAATATAATTAATTATAGTTTTATTGTATTTGAAAACGAAAGTCCAAAATTTTTTGTAATTTATGGAATTTGTGTATATGTACTGTGCGAATATATTAATGCTATTCATATAAATTAGTAGCTATTTAAATGTTAGAATTTATCTGAATAAAGAATCTCTTATCCTGTTTTATCTAGCATGTTTTATATATATTAAAATATATACTAATCCGTGCAAGTTGGATTTGTAAGGTGAATTCACTTTTGGGAATTTCCGATTAAATCCAGTCCTGTTCTCAATTGTACTACAATTTCAATTCTAGCTCTTAGAATCTAATTTTTATATATATAATTTTTATGTGTATATTCAACTAACCTTAGGAAAATGTTTTGCAGGTCAACCGGTTTCGGTTGGCACCAGTACCGGACGGGTCGACAATTTTCCGACCGGTTTACACCTATGGTCCAAACCTGGCTCTTTTCAAAATTTCAATAATTTGGGCTCTAACCCAGTGCGGCTGATGATATATTTATAGAGGCCCACAAACATTTACACAGTGAATTTGATCGAATTATTTGAATACTGCATGGCTAATATGTTCACAGCCACTCAGTTCATCAACAATTCTAATTGAATTGTGTACCAGTTGCATTGTTATGCTAACCTTATTTGGATAAACGTGTCATATATGTCACATTTCATTTAGTTCTCTAAGCATTGAAGCAACTAATGAACCAGTTAATGTTAACGTTTTACCATCTGTGTAGACATAGATAATGTTGGTCTCTGCTAGCAACCATTGCCTTTTGTCATTAGGAGAAAATATCGTTCAAGTTTTGATTTGACATCATTCGCCAATTCAGGGCTGTTAATTTTTTTTTATTTGCAAACATTAACCTTCAAGTTTTCTTTTTCCTTGCGTAAATTTTGTCACATATACATTATAACATTATTCCTAAACATGGAACAGGCCTATTACTCTATGAAAAATCGGCCCCCAACCCGACCCTGCCCTCTCCATGGTTAAGTACGGCCCATCTTAAACTCTGATCTGTTTTGTAATAACACAACCATCGCAATGACCGTATTATGAATTTGTGTATCTTTATAACAATCTACCACAAGGCATGTCAATTCTAGAATATACTACCTCAATGTGCACGGCACAGCGCTAATTTCTCCTCTACACTTGTGCCTTCGTAAATTTTGTTCCCTTCATTTTTAACCAGCCTTCAATCAATGAGTATATCTTTTGTACTTCAGTGGTTCCTAAAACTTGTTTATTGGTACACTTATCAAACTTCATAAATTTTAGCGCCACATCCGTTTCCAAATATATATATCTTTTTTAACAATTTTAATAATTTAGTTCTAATTCTACTACTTTATTGTAAATTTGCTTGCCAAGTCATCAGTCCGGGGCACGCCAGAAAACTCCTTGCAGCACACTAATGTGCTTGCGTTTGGGAGCCATTGCTATATAAAGAGGAAATTGATGTCTTGATTTTATTTTTTATTTGGCAATTCGAATTTCATTGTTTCATTATTCTAAATTTTTTTTCAAATGTACACATTATCGCATGAGGAATTGCAGCAGTTATTGCGTTTTGATTTTCAATTTTATGAGTACTTGATTCAATTAAAATTACTAATATAAAGGTTCTTCCCTGATTTCAAGACAAGTTCATTACGATATTGGTCATAGTTGCATTATTATAATGCAAAATTCCAATGGATAAAACCAATTTACACGAAAATTTATTTATAAAATATCACATAGAATTTTAAATTTAAGTTCTGTCACATATATCCTTTTCCATTTGAAACATGAAGGATGGATATTTGCAGCGATCACAAATCTTTGGATAATGATTTACTAAACCACAGTTCATTCCAGTGCTTTAGTAGTGCTAACACATTGTGCATTTATATAATTTAGTATTAGCAAACCTGATTAACTAATTTTTTTAGGTTTACAAATTATTAGCCAAGTGTGGCATTAGTAGTCAGTTGTTATTGTACACTGCGATTGAAAAACAAGCAGTTGAAGTGGTGAGATTCCTTCTGAACGAAGCAGGCGCCGATGTCAATGGCGAATTCCCTCCCAACTCACTTATGACACCAATCCTCTATGCCCTTGACCCTGCAAGTCAATTTGGTTATATCCACGCTGGTCAGTACAAACGCAGACTGAGTGGGTATGCAAAAGAAGACTTTCCCAGAGTGTGCATGGAGGAAGTCATCAGCCACCAAGACCCTCATGTTGAGCTAATAGAAGCTTTAGTTCGTGCTGGTGCTGATCTTAATTATAAGGTAATAGTTTATTTTATATAGATGACACTACCAAGCATGCAAACTTTAATTCTTGATTTTGCACTTTACAAGAGGTATTAGTGTAGTTTTTAATCTTCTAGGGCTATGCTTGAAATTCATTTTTTGGATTTTTTGCTGTCCAAGACTTTTGATATCAATTAGCCGTTTACACGTCAAAGTAGCGATGATGTCAAAATTTTACAATTATCATAATTTTTAGAGATTTAATGACGCTTTTGAGTGAAAATATGTCAAAGCCAAACTAATAAAATATTAAGATTTATAAATCACTTTTGACATACTTTATTTATTAGTATACATTGCTAAATTCTACATGTAATGTCGATGTCGCATACAAGGTAGGAGACGGATCACTTTTTTGATCCGCCACACGCCCGGCCCGTCTGTCACCTGCAACCGACTCGAACAAAGAATAAAATTACTAGTATAATGCACATAAAATTTTTTAACAAAATTATTAATAAAAACCATAAATAACCCTTAAAAAATGCAAAGCAAATAGATATATTTGAAATTTAACCCATTCCCACCTGGTTGCATATTCAAGTGTAATTCCTTATAACCAAACCTTTGTATGCAAACCATATCTAAAGCAGTTTATTGAAGTCTACTAAAGCTAGACATTTTAAGGTTTTTTAAATACATAAGTCATTTGAAATTCATAATAAAAGCCCATTTACCAGAATATAATGAGTTTACACAAAAGTTTGAAGAATCTATCTCACTTTCATGCCATGCTAGTTCTTCACTGTCAACAGTTTAATTTATTCTAACTGTTCCGCGCTAAACAGCGTCTCCTGTAGCAGACTTGTCAACGAGATGACCTTTCCAAACTCGGCTCGCCTCGGCTCGTTTAAATTTTGTGTAAGTTCGGGTCGGCTCGGCTCGCCATATAAAATCTCTGAATGAGGCTCGTTTTAGCTCGGTATTTTTTTAAAAATATTGTGCTCAAAGAATTTTTTACATAGCTCTTCCTATTATTTAATAAACATTTCTTAAATAAGATTATGGGAAAGGCATACTGACTGCAAAAATAAGAAAAATTTCCATAATCAAATTTACAAGCAGAACTATAAACTTGCTTTGCATAAAATAGGCTCGTTTTGAACTCGCTGTATATCAAATACTGTGCTCAAGTTCGGCTCAGCTCGGCTCGGCTCGTTAGAAGCTCGGCTAGTTGACAAGTCTGTCCTGTAGTGTTAACATATCGTATAAAATATACCTAGGAGGGGCCGCCCTCATACATAGATCCCATTTTTAGACAACTTCTCTAATTGCATAGAAAAGAATCGTTGCCCCGTTACCATAACTATTACATCGTCTTCTGAATAAATTTTAAATTGATACATTATTACGAAATGCGTAGTAGGATAAGCTCGTGATTTTATTACTGACGTTTTTTTCGGTTGTGACGTAATTGTTTCGTAAGCCCTTAAAATACATTGTCCATATCACAAACACTTTCACATACTGCAATAGAAGCACTTCTTAATAAGTTTGAATTTTTGATTAGAAGGAAGCTTTGATTGAATTCTTTGAAGGTACTCTTTCAAAAGTTTAAAAATATTTTTAATAAACGTACTTTTATTAAGTGAAACGTACATTTTAAATGAACTTTAAAACTTGTATTACATAACTCCCCTTTCAATATCATAATTAGATATTGCCTTTTGATTTATTCGCTCAGGCAATTTAGCCATCGCAATATACAACAGTTTAATCAGTATTTGGGAATTAAAAGTGTGAATTTTCAATTGTATTATTGTCGTTCTATTAGTCCACAATCCGGCAAATGTACCAATTGAACATAATATTGAATGATAAATTTAGTCTAATGGTGAAAGACGGCCATCGACTTTTAAATTTGCTATTTCAAGTCGGTTTCAAAGTGGAGGAAGTATGTTAAATTTTGTTCTCATAACTAGGGCAACAACTTTTTAGACCTAAAAATTGCATTTATAGACCTAATGATATGACCTAAAAATCCCATTTCTAGACCTGAAAACTAGACCTAAAAAAGCAGATTTTCGCTCAAATTTTTATTGTTCAAGATTGTTATTTGCATAAAAGAGCATGTAGTTTTCAATGTTTTCATCTAGAAAATTTCTATCATCAGACAGCAAATTTTTTTGCTTGCTGAAGGATCGTTCCACATCATCACTTGATGGCTGGCACCTGCTAAGTAGTTGATAATACGTAAGGGAAAGGTTGCCATATCTTAGCTGGCGACAGCAATGTAATGAAAGAATAATGAATTAATGAGATATTGTGGTTTGCCATACCACTTACTGATTTAATTCATGCCATATCCAGCTTCACCTGTGAATTTTGACAAAATATGACCTATAAAACGAATTTTGACAAAATATGACCTATAAGACTTTATAGGCTTTATAGACTTTATGGTTGCCCTACTCATAACTACCTAGATGCCGCTAGATTTATAAATCCTTTTAAAAATTTCAAAATCTTATTCACTTCTGAAGAAACCTAACTCTGTGACTATCATATGTTGCTGTATATTGCACTAATTATGTCAAAATACACATCCACACTGCACTCTTCATAGATAGTGAGAAGAGTAGCTTCATTTCTTTGTCTAACAGGAACATACAACTAAAATTTTCGATCCCACTGTTGTTAATAAATCTGATATTTAATATCTTGTCATTCCAAAGGGATTAAGATTAGCTTATTTCTGTTTGCTATCTCAATGACTGTAAGATGTGAAAATTATAATTTATTCAGTTTCTTAATTCACTTCCTCGATTCTCAATTACATGATTTACAAACCAATGATCATTTCAAACTTGGAGCCATTGCGATATCACATAAACCATGGAGAATGGAGCTAACAATATATTTTGCAATTTAATGCCATTGTCCGCACTATTCAAACCTTCGAAACAATTTTTCGTTAAAAAAGGCTTGTTAGCTCTAGGAAACATCGGGATTGATAAATTCAAGGACAAAAGACTATTACTTTGCTGTGAAATTTTCGTTCGGTTCAAGAATATTGGGCGAAAGTAAGGGCTATTAATGGTATTAGCAATCTAATACCCTAGGTTTCTGTTTAACAAGAATTTCATTAGGCCCAGTTCAAATTTTATTTGATTCCAGTCCCATGGTTTTTTGGACCCACAGCATAACTTCTATTTTGGATAAAACTGAAATATGTACTCCCAGGCCCTTCTCCCATGTTCTGGGACCAGAAAATCCAATGATACTGAAAGTTATTTTTACAATTTTCATTTAAGGAAAAAAGTTATTTTACGATCAATCATTATGATTATTGCAAAATCGAGAAGTCAATTAATCGGTTGAGATTAATAGCAAAAAACAATTTGTCGTTTATTATTGATGAATGTCGACAAGGTAATGTCGAACTCAGGATAACTAATTGAAAATATAGATGAGCTCACATTATTAATTAGGACTGCTTTATCAATTGATAATTTTTTTACTTTAGTGCAATGCTATTTTAAGTGTATTTTTTAGTCAGTTCAAGCGAATCTCTGTCGAAGGAAATGCATTTTAGATTTCATTTTGCGAACACATAAGCTAACCTTCAAATCGCTGGGTGGCGCTTAATGCCGATTTCATTATTTTAAAATAAATTAATGTTACATTGCATCACACATGTTGGATTGATTCAATTTGCCTTCTGTCCGATTATATTGCGACTAGAGTAGAGAGATCATTTGCTGGAAATAGAATGCTCGCTTATAATTTTCCTCAATTTTAAAAATACTTATAATTTCCAATCTCCAATAGTGCACAATATACCTTTATTGTCGAGGTACATTGAGTTCGTATTTTAAAAGTCCCCAACTTCTTTTTCACGAACTCAATGCTACTTAAGGAGCTCGAAATTCTCGTATCCTTGATAATAATGTTTCTAAAATGGAGTGCAAAAAATGGGACCAAAAGCACGATTTTAAGCAAATATGGTTCTTTATAAATTAATCCACCATTAGCCCAATATTTTTAGAATTTTGTGTCTCGTTTCTTAAAGAATTTATAAAGTTAACTTCTGCAACTGCATTTACTCAAACTTTCAGAAAGTATTTTGAAATTCAATTGTAGATACCAGTTTTCAAAATCCCTCATCTTATTTATAGGCATACATTAATGACTATCTTTATTAAAGTTTATGTGCAATGTGTTACGATCTTCGAGGTTTCTTTTAACACATTGATTTGAATTTTCACCATGTAAATTTGAGATTTAGGTCTACAAACCTGTTGAAAATAGGAGAAACATCTTATTATATCAATATTAATATTTTATATACTAATCTTACGATGTTATTTCTATATATTTAGGATCCTGACGGTAATGCCGCCATTCACAGGCTTGGTTTTTGTAAATACGACAGCGCCAAGCACACTGACACAAGAGTGCTAAAAATATTGCTGTCTTCACACAATGTTGACATCAATCTCGAAGGAGTAGCTGGCTACTCTCCACTTCACATATATGCAATGCGTAATGCAGAAGAAGAAGTAAGTTTTCTTAGATAATCTCAATAGATTGTTTTTTTATTCGATTTATTTTAGCACAGCATGAATTGAGATTGATCGTCATGTATCGATTGCCTCCACTAAATCTCTTCCTTGTTTAGGTCAGACTTCTCATTGATGAGGGTGCTAATCTCGATGCTCACAACGATGAGAACGATGCTCCAATCCACGTAGCCATGAAATGGTCTCATCCCAAAATCGCCGACATTCTCATAAAAGCCGGCTGCGATGTTAACAAACAGGGTGCAGGCGGTAACACTCCTCTTCATTATTGCGCCATGAAGAGTGACTGGACTTATCTTCTTCAGTTGCTAATTCAGTTTGGAGCGATCATCAATATAACCAATGACAAAGAAGAAGCACCTCTACATCTCGCAGTTAAATATCCACAGGCACGTATTCCTTGTTAATTATAGAGGTTTTGCTAATTTTTGTAATCAGAGTTGTTTTCAGAACATGTTAGTATTTTACTCTTTAAACTTATTTCAAGTTCAATTTTGAATTTTACATTTTTCTCAATTTCTAGACACCAAAAAATGACACCACATTATTGCTTCATTGTTAATGCCAATATTGGCACTTGGCTATTGGGCAAAGCATGGTCAATCAGTGTTTGTCAATAGTATAAAAAATTAACACATTGTTGATACAGACTTCATTTGGACTTCCACTTGCCTTTTATAAAGTGTGGCTTTAGAATATGTTTTTCTTTGGAAATGAATACAAAAAAGCTGAACAATTAAATAGATGTTCAATTTTTTAAACTATAATCAAATTGAGTATTTTCAAAATGTATAGTCAAGTGCCAATATTGATACCAATAATAGCCCAAAAATGAGATGTGACTCAAATTATTGTTGTTGGCTAACCTCATTGCTTTCAATCGACTGCTTTGTTCTTACATCAACAATTTGGAATGTGTACTTACAAATTTCAAACTAAATGTGAAATACAAATAGTAATTTTATGCGAATCACACGTCTGCCTTTTTTATGATTATCGTAATAAATTTACTTACATAGTCCGAAAAAACAGAAACATTATATTGTTTACTTCATTTTTTTTAAATATTTCCATGATATTTGGTTGATTTTTTCCAAAGTTTCATTTTATTTTACCCAGTAATTCAAGTAGAAATTATGCCAGATTTTGCCATAAATACATTATTTTGATGAGAATTAATTTTGCAATGCGCTCATCTGTATTGGATGACTTCCTTTTAATGGGCCAATTATTCAAAAATTGATGGCGTGAATTATGCAGCAGGGATTTCGTAATTGGTATTTTATCACTAAATTTACAATGACTACTTTCCTACAATTGCGCGGGAAATTGTTTTGTAAAGTATGCTTTAAAAAATGAATGATTTTTAGGTCTTCATGTTGTTGGTTGACCATGGAGCATTGGTTAACAAACAGCGCACAGATGGTTCTACTGTTTTACACATGTTCGCTCGCATGGGTCAATATGAAAATGTGCAATGCATGCTCGAAGCGGACGCGGATGTCAACCTAGCCACCGTCGACGGCGAAATCCCTCTCCACCTTACTGTAGATTATCCTCACATCATGCGGTTACTTCTCGATTCTGGATCAAAGGTCGATAAACAGGGTCTTGGAGGAAACACAGCACTTCATTATTGCTCTTTAACAGGGAATCTTGAAGGAGTACAGGTTCTTCTATCTTCCAATGTTGACGTAAACGCAGTTAATGACACTGGAGACACCCCATTACACATTAGCGTGAAATTTCCTGATATTATACGTGCGCTTCTAGATGCAGGTGCTCACCCCACTCCTGTCAATTGTGTTGATCGAACTCCCCTACATTGCGCTGCGCTGGAGTTGGAAAATGCTGAAAGTTGGTACAGCATAGTAGAAAGCTTAGATCTTCTTGTTAGTTCACCTGGCTGTGATGTTGGCATCATTGATAGGTCGGGTTCCACAGCGTTGCACTACCTCGCTGCAATTCACAAACTGCACAAGCGCTGCAGTGATTCGACTCTTGCCGCCGCTCATGGAAGCAAAGATGCTGCTGCCGGCTACGATCTCTTGCGCATTATTCGACGTTTGCTTGAGTTGGAACCTAACTGCCTTCATATTCAAGATAGCAAAGGATACACTCCTCTTCACGTAGCAGTAGAAGCAGCAGATGCTGAATTAGTAGAACTGTTGCTGGATGCTCGCGCAGACTGCTCGCTGCAAAATAAATACGGTCAAAGTGCACTTGATATTGCCAAGGCGGCTCATGTGCGCGAGGCTGCACCTGAAATTCATGCTCTGCTGCTGAAAGATTCTTCCCGAAACTGCTCTTCTCGCTTTAACGCCGCCCAGGTTGTGAGCTCATTGCATGCGTTGCTGAATGTCGTTTCATCACCAGACGAGCGTGAACGGTTGTCAGAAGCAATTGAAACCGTTCGAGTTATGTTGGATAGATACGGTAACAAAATGGGGATGTCTGCTGAGCATTCAGAAACCCTCAAGCGCTGTCGATCAGCTTTGATTGAAGAGCTAAGTCCAATGTACATATGCGATGCACTTTGTACAGAAAAGTAAGTTTTATTTTATCTAAGCTCTTTATATTTGTCGCAAAATTTGGGAATAGGCTTTGGAGCATTCAAAACTAGAATTGCAAGTCATTGGATACCTTTTTTGGTAATGCGAAAGCATATATTACATGCAGATATAAAGTAGAACTACTATTTTCACAAAATTAACTGTTTCAAGTTTTGAAAATTTTCAAGATTTGATCTTTAATCAAAGAAGGTACAGACAATTGGGTTGCGCGTTAACCTTAAACTGTCTAGAAGTTTTCTCATTTTTTGATAGTTTCTTGAAAAAAATGTTAAATATTTAGGAACTAGTGGAGATATCCAAAATCTTAAAAAATTAAGAGTAGTTGTTGCTCTCATAGGCTTTCAACCTCGTCATTACCAGAGCATTATGAATGAAGAGAATTTAGACCTTTCTTTAAAAAATAGAATTTCAATGAAAACTAGTGAATGATTACGAGTACTTCAGCTAGAGCAATACACCAATAATCGTAGGATTTCCAAATTTCATAATAGGCTTGCAGTGATTCGACTCTTGCCGCCGCTCATGGAAGCAAAGATGCTGCTGCCGGCTACGATCTCTTGCGCATTATTCGACGTTTGCTTGAGTTGGAACCTAACTGCCTTCATATTCAAGATAGCAAAGGATACACTCCTCTTCACGTAGCAGTAGAAGCAGCAGATGCTGAATTAGTAGAACTGTTGCTGGATGCTCGCGCAGACTGCTCGCTGCAAAATAAATACGGTCAAAGTGCACTTGATATTGCCAAGGCGGCTCATGTGCGCGAGGCTGCACCTGAAATTCATGCTCTGCTGCTGAAAGATTCTTCCCGAAACTGCTCTTCTCGCTTTAACGCCGCCCAGGTTGTGAGCTCATTGCATGCGTTGCTGAATGTCGTTTCATCACCAGACGAGCGTGAACGGTTGTCAGAAGCAATTGAAACCGTTCGAGTTATGTTGGATAGATACGGTAACAAAATGGGGATGTCTGCTGAGCATTCAGAAACCCTCAAGCGCTGTCGATCAGCTTTGATTGAAGAGCTAAGTCCAATGTACATATGCGATGCACTTTGTACAGAAAAGTAAGTTTTATTTTATCTAAGCTCTTTATATTTGTCGCAAAATTTGGGAATAGGCTTTGGAGCATTCAAAACTAGAATTGCAAGTCATTGGATACCATTTTTGGTAATGCGAAAGCATATATTACATGCAGATATAAAGTAGAACTACTATTTTCACAAAATTAACTGTTTTGAAAATTTTCAAGATTTGATCTTTAATCAAAGAAGGTACAGACAATTGGGTTGCGCGTTAACCTTAAACTGTCTAGAAGTTTTTTCATTTTTTGATAGTTTCTTGAAAAAAATGTTAAATATTTAGGAACTAGTGGAGATATCCAAAATCTTAAAAAATTAAGAGTAGTTGTTGCTCTCATAGGCTTTCAACCTCGTCATTACCAGAGCATTATGAATGAAGAGAATTTAGACCTTTCTTTAAAAAATAGAATTTCAATGAAAACTAGTGAATGATTACGAGTACTTCAGCTAGAGCAATACACCAATAATCGTAGGATTTCCAAATTTCATAATAGGCTAAGAGAAAATTGCTTGAAAATATGGAGAAAGCGATTTGTTCTATAAAAAGTTTAATATAGATCATTCTTATAAATTTACTCTTAGTTACATTTAGTGGATTATTTTCTTAACATAGGCAACAATATACACTCATAGTAGATATTCAATTATTCGTAAATTTAATCAAAAAATTTTGTTGACGAATTAACAAACTTAATTTAAGTGAACTACTTTCTTAGTGAGGTTGGTTCACTTTTTGAAGATTTAAATAGTTATTCTTGTTGGAAACCAGGTTTTTTCTTTAGGTTTTGTTCCCAATCAATTCAAAGGTGTTACACATTTTTACGTTTTATTTAAATTGCTCTATAAACTTTGCATATAGAAATTTTTCAGTTTTTCTTTGAGTGAGTCAGGTATAGAAAAATTTAGCGTGGAAATAAATGCAATCTATCACAAAATGAAATGAATGTCTATCATACTCAAATACAAATTATGTTCTTCATCTAAATCGACTCAATGGTTATCAATCACAAATACCAGATGCATTACAACAATTTTTTTATCGAGAAATAATTTATTTAATCTAGGTAGGTCTTTGCCATTTTTGAATGCGCCAAAATTCTTATTTAAAATTTTGTTAGAAACTATAAGATTTTAATTTTTCTGACTCAATTTCAATTCAAATTTATATGATAATATATTTTAGCATTTTATCGGAACAGCAAATCGATGAAATTCGACGAGCTGGTAGTAGACGTCTGCAGTCAGAACGCCTCGTGGACTTTATTCTACACAACAATGACCAAGTCTTTGACATGTTTTTTCTCACCCTGCAAAGGACACGCCAGAATCACGTGGTCGACATAATTTGCCAGCACGCGGTCTGCGTTTGTCATCAACCAGATGACTCTAGCGTAGACAATCTCCCGATTTTAATGAATGGCACTCGGCCGAGTTCACGCGACAGTGTCATCTAGTACTGAGCACAAATTATCCCACTCTTGAACTTTTGAATTGTAAATTAATTTTTTATTCGGCTCATGATATCGGAAATTATTTTTATAAATTGTTAGGCTCTACGCTCACTAATGATGGACGAATTTTAAATTTTGTTAATTTGTAAATTTGAATTTTTATATAGTATGTACATTTCAATTTGTAATGTTGCAATTTAATTAAGTCTATAAATTAATAACTTTTATTTTATTACATACAACAGATGGATGTGATAGTCTGTGTATCAAAGGGATTTTCTCCATGTTATTTACTTTTTAATTTACTCATCAGGAACATTAATAATGGATTGTGAGAAGCTGTTGACTCAGATGTACACTTATCACAATCAATGAATATCCAAGTGTGCGAAAATAAAATACAAACGTTTTAATACTGCATTAATTTAAACGTTCATAAAAATTGCCCATACATATATGCTATATCCATATGTCTATTGACAACTAAGATTTTTAGTTCGATTAATCATTCGCATTCATACCCAAACATATCTCCTTCAATATGTCTTTAAATGAAACATAAATATGAGCATATTTTGCCCGCATATAAGTCAAGAACAAATTATAGAGCCAATTTAACATAACAGTTGCATGTTTAAATTAATTTTATCAGTGTAGTTTTGATGAATGTGCGGACTATTGTTCCTTGGTAAATGTACACTCAATTTTGTGAGACTTAAAAATTTTGTTAATTTGTAAATTTGAATTTTTATATAGTATGTACATTTCAATTTGTAATGTTGCAATTTAATTAAGTCTATAAATTAATAACTTTTATTTTATTACATACAACAGATGGATGTGATAGTCTGTGTATCAAAGGGATTTTCTCCATGTTATTTACTTTTTAATTTACTCATCAGGAACATTAATAATGGATTGTGAGAAGCTGTTGACTCAGATGTACACTTATCACAATCAATGAATATCCAAGTGTGCGAAAATAAAATACAAACGTTTTAATACTGCATTAATTTAAACGTTCATAAAAATTGCCCATACATATATGCTATATCCATATGTCTATTGACAACTAAGATTTTTAGTTCGATTAATCATTCGCATTCATACCCAAACATATCTCCTTCAATATGTCTTTAAATGAAACATATATATGAGCATATTTTGCCCGCATATAAGTCAAGAACAAATTATAGAGCCAACTTAACATAACAGTTGCATGCTTAAATTGATTTTATCAGTGTAGTTTTGATGAACATGCGGACTATTGTTCCTTGGTAAATGTACACTCAATTTTTGTGAGAGTTAAATCCTGGCATTTTTCGACCCACAGAAATGTTTGACAAATCAACACTACAAAAGTGTCAAATATATTAATACAAAAAACATTTGTAAACTGAATATTTTATATCTATATATTAATGTGCATTAACATAGATAAAATTATAATTAAATTTTAAAAACCAATGTCCTCACCATATTTATTTACTGTGAAGCTGTTTTAAAGGATTTATTGATGCTAAAATAATTTTTAGATGTGTTAAGTTTTTTACTGATTCATTGTAAATCATTTTCTTCAATACCATTGTCTTACCTCAATTCAAATTGCAATGAGAAATAAATATTTACATTGACCAAGATGGCATGTTGTGAACATGACACGGTATGAGCTTGTCTGATTTACTGCTACAGTTGCTTTTGAAGAGGACAATCCCTTGCCTCTGGTACCTGGTTCTAATAGATTAATACTATAAATTATAAAACACACTTTTAACATTATAATAATTTAAAAAATCAGCAATTAATAAAGAGTTCTCCACATTATGATGAATCTCAAGCAATAATTGCAGTGAACTTAATTTCAGCAGTCAAATTGAAATTGATTTTCAATTTAATGGTAATTGGAACTTGGGATGCTATTTTCTCGCATTTTCAAAGCAAAAATTAGCACTCGGAAAACGTAAAAATTCCAAAATTCTCAATTAAAATATAAAATGACTTTGCCTTCACAGAAGCATTTCCTAAGTCATTAAATGTATTATATTAGCTTGGGATTTTTTCTGAAGCTTTAGCATTGTGAACGCACAAAAAACTAAAATATATGTTAATAAAATTAGTATATATTATAATCAAATAAGAAATTATGTCTACATTGCTGTGTTGAATAACAAACCAGCGGAATTTGAAAAATAACATGTTGCTGAGAAATATAAATCAGTGCAAAATGTACCAGCAAAAAATTTCCTTTGATAAAGCTAGACTGCTACATTGGCGTGCGATGCAAGTGACCATTAAAATTAAGAGGCAAGGACTTGAACAAGCGAAGTCTCAGTCAACTACTCTGCTAATCAATAAATACCTTTGGTGTGCGTTATAAAACATAATGTATATACATTTATATGCTACCAAAATGTATAACATTTCAAAAATTTGCAAAAGTTACATAAATTCTTAAAAATTGTATCTCTTACATGGACTATACTATTTCTTTCTCAAAAGTTACATCGATTAAGCAATTCAGCAAGGATTATTGGCACAATAAATCTTGGCATTTCTAACCTATATTTATACATTCACAACATTTGGTGTGGTGTGGGGTTTCTCGCTTTCACGTCAAGCCTGCAATAATCAAATAGGTCGTGAATTAAATATGAAATACATATTTCATTCTTGTTTACTATGAATGATTTAAAGCGTAGCAAATTATTTAAATGTTGCTGAAAAAACTTGAGGCCAATAAAGCAATTCGAATATGTGTTGAAAATAGACTATCATATTCTTTAGAACTAATGGTTGTAGTTGAAGAACTGCTAAACACAAAAGCAGCTAAGCTTCAAAGTCAATGAAGTTAACGTAGATGAAGAAACGAGAGATTCAACAAGCTTGCTAAGCGCTTAGTAGAAGTTCCAATTTCGCCCGCTTATAGGTGGGATAACTCGCATACGTTCTGCTATTTTAAATAAAATTTTAGCTTACACTATAAAGTATATAATCATTTAAAAAGATCAGTAAAATTCTTCAAAATTTCAATAAAGAAGGCGGTTCTATCATTAGAAAGATTAAAATGGCCGATTTAAGAGTTGGAAAATATGAAGGGACGGAATATGGTTTTGCTATCAAGATATCTATAACTTTGTTGTATATGTGTATTCTGGCATACTGTATGTAATTAGTTTATTCAAATACTTGTATAACTAAGTTCAATTGTAATTTTCCTTCTATACTGAAGTTTTCTATTTACATACAAGTACAATGGAAAGAATATATACTTAATGTTTATGGGAATTCCTTTCATTTGAAAATATAGCTATCTATGTAAAGTTAAGCAATATAAATTTAGAAGCTGGAAAAATAAAATGTAGCGTTAAATAGAGTATGTGAATATGAATTTGGAGGCAAAACGTTGATGGTATATTATTATAAAAATTCCTTAATGCAAAATTTTTTAAATGCCATCGCAACAGACTGATTTCTTATTGGATAAAATTTTACTTAATCGATACAAAATCGTTTCGAAAATTGGAGCAGGTAGCTTTGGTCAAATATACAGTGCTGTTGATTCTCATGTGACAGATGATTGCAGCGGTGGAACTCCAACAGACGCAAGTTGTTCTAATCTAAGAAAGCTTAAAAGAGACTATGCTGTTAAGTTTGAAAAAATTGAACCAAAAGAAAAACACATTCAACTAAAAAAGGAGTATGAAATTTTAGTTGAATTACGGGCAATTGATGGGGTACCACGTGTATATGCATACAATATACTAAATGAACAATACTACTTTATGGTAATGCAGCTCTTGGGATATTCTCTAGAAGGCCTATTTGATAGATGCAATAGAAAATTTACAGTCAAATGTACTTTACTGATTGCAGATCAAGTGTTTATTAGATTACATGAAATTCATTCCAGAGGATACATTCACAGGTAACATTTTTTAAAATTAAAGCAAATTTACATCTTCATGTGAATAACAGCAAACGGCCAACCCTTTGTTAATGCTTTGCAAAGAATAACCATGATTTCTTAGAAATATGTTTTGAAAAATATAAATGCCTTTGCAACATTTTTTTGCAAAAGAGTACAGCTTGAGTCTAATATTGATTTGTAATTTTAGGGACATGAAGCCTGATAATTTAGTCATCGGAAGAGGCGACGAAAGTTGGAAAGTATACCTTATTGATTTTGGGTTGGCGAAAGAATTTATGGATCGAAAGACTAAATTTCACAACGAATACAATGAGCGGAAAAATATGACTGGGACAGCGAGGTACGCCAGTATCAACAATCATTTGGGCATGGAGCAGTCTCGACGCGACGACATTGAAGGTTTTGTATATATAATGCTCTACTTCCTAAAAGGCCAATTGCCATGGCAAGGCCTGAAAACTGATGCTAGAAAAGAACGATATGAAAGGATTGCTGAAAAAAAACTAGCCACACCTGTAACCGTATTATGTGCTGGACTTCCAATCGAATTTCAAATGCTTGTTTCCTATAGCAGAAATTTACAATTTCGCGATGTACCAGACTATAAGTACTGCAGATTGTTAATTCATGTCTTAGCTCGTCACAGTGGAATTTCTTTTGATTGGAGATATGATTGGGTACGTAATAAATAACAATTCACATGCATAAACGACATCAATGAAGCGAAAGGGTGAAATAAAAAATTCACAGGCTTCTGCAAATTGGGGCACCATTGCTTTGATTTTCTCCATCTACATTGAAATTTTGATTTTCTATATAAATGTAAAGTTATTTTATGATAAATTTCTTCAAAAATTTATTGTAGGTAATTTCGTATTACATTGAAGTCAAAATACAGATATGAAAATATTTAAAAGTATTTTGACAAACAACTCAACTAATCGTGTTTTACGTAAAATATATACCAAAATATATTATTTGTGAACATTGTTGGTCGATTTAAGTCATTCGATTTAATCATTGATTTAAATCGGATTTAAATCAAAATTTAAATTAAAGCACATTCTTAGTTCAATTATTGATTTAAAATCAAGTACACTAAAAGAGTATATTCTAATAGTGTATTCTAATTGTTTTGAAGTCATTGCCCTGATATTGGAATGAATTGGCAAGTTCTGAATTTATTGCTTTGCATGTTTTTTATCTTCAGTTTATTTAAAATTGATTAAATTATCGTATTTCAAAAATAGTAGTATCAAAAAGTATTTCTAATATTTACTACCTTGGATGATTGTCTGGGTAAAATTGAAATTCAGACAAAAAAATCAGATTTAAAGAAAAAAAATCCGATCTTAAATAAAAAAATCTGATTTTTTTGATTTCTTTAATTTGAATCGGATTTTCTGCCAACACTGCATTTAGTTTTAATCTCTATAATTTCCTAATAATTGAGTGGTAAATTTTTGTAAAAACTGTTCCGTACTGGAGCAAGTGAGTGGGAAGTATTGAGAATTTTTTCTATGAGGCGCTTAAATATTATCTCAGTAGTAAATTGCAATGTCTTTGTGCAATATTTCAATAAATTTTCGCACCACATCGAAAAAGTATGTTATAGTCATAAAATTTTCTAACATTTTTTTGTTGAGAATTTGGAAGTCTCAATAGAGAGTCCATAATGGATGTCGCTCTAAGCGTTCTTGGATACATCTTTGATTTGCACTAAGCTAATTTCAAGTCACAGGAACTCTGTAAAATATTTGGATAAGATACGCTCTATTTAACTAATATTGGTTCTGCAATTGTATTACTATGTGATTATAGACATTTGGCACTATAAAAATTTCATTAAAATCCCTATGGAAAACACATGGAATTACTTCTAAGTCCAAAATTCAAATTTGGACTACTGAAAACATTGAAGTCTTAATTTATCAAGAAAATTGCAAAAACATCCAAGTTCCACAAGCGGAAATAGAAAGGAATCATGATTATCTTAAACAACTAAAAACTTGTATGTACAACATGTTGGAATATTAAATTTTACCATTTAAATCTTTTCACTTAGTCAACCATAATTAGTTCATAAAATTAATTTTTATCTATTAGTTCTAAGAACGAATACATGTCAGAGAGATAAAATTGTATTATTTTTGAACAAATTTATAAAATTGCCAGAAAGTTGCATATTAGAACAAGACTTTTAATATAAAAAAGCTAAGACAAAAAGTAGAATTCAAAATAGAAAATTATTACAAGATACACATTGTAATAAATATAAAACCAATGCAAAGATAATTATGACTTGCCATGTATTGCAACAATATTCAAATTATTATAAGAATAATTTATGCAAAACTTCAGCACTAAGGAAGTATTGCCTGGAAACTAGTAAAATTCCATTGTATTTTTATATTGCTTCTAAAATTATTTTTAAATCTTAAAATTTCGATCTTAGTTCATCTTCACAAATTTCTTATTACTTTAATAATAGGTTTCAATTTGTACAACATAAAAAGGAATGACCAAATATTGTTCTGTTCTGAAATCACTGTTATTTACTATCTATATAAATGATATTGCAAATCACATAAAAATAAAATGTAAGTTATACGCAGATGATACCTTAATCTATGCTGCAAACCTTAATGAACGGAAATCCACTTTATATCTCATACATGATTACTACTATAAAAATATGATGGTTCTAAATTAGTAAAAAAACGAATTAAGAAAAAGCTATATATTGATAACTAAGAAATAAAGATAATGTAAATTCATAAAATTTAAGAAATGATTTCTAATACCAAGCTAATTTTAAAATATTTGATATATTTCCAAGAAAATTGATCACAATGTACCTTAAATCTCAACTATTATCAAAATATAAATATTCTTGTTACTTATTAACAAACCTTTCTGAAAATTTTAAATTATTAAAATATTAGAATCAAGTACTATAGAAAATTAAATTTAAATTTACAAAAAGAATTATGAAGAAGTATTTTATCAATTACTGTATAGATCTATTCAACAAATTGTCTCCTGAAATTAAAGAAGAATCTAACTATAAGGAATCTAAGAAAATAATTAAATT
>CABFPE010000851.1:73831-91183 GCA_900660155.1 Hofstenia miamia | reverse complement strand
ACATAGTGTTATCCCATTTGAAACTTAACAGCATTTCTAGTATAACTAAATTAATTATTTCTTAGCTTATGGCAATTAGCTAAAATTTTAAATTAGAAATATTTTAACGAACTTGAGAGTGCTTAAATCATTTCATCTTCTTAACATTTACACAAGATTTTTCTTAAGGCTGTTAAAACGGCAGTTTGGCTTAATTAATAAGCTCTTTACATTCAAGATTGCCCTGAATGCATTATGCACTAATTGCTTGATTTACAAATTCAAACGACCTATTAAATTCATTTATATGTTATTATATATGTATATATATATATTATATATACATGTATATACATATATATACATATATATATATACATATATATACATATATATATATATATATATCCTGCTAAATGTTTTTTTAAAAACTTTATCATGACTGCGTTTCGACATTATCGATCATTACTAGAGCTTTCATCACAAAGCACAACAGCCTAGTGCACATGTTTAAGGAAATTAAAATTAAGCGTAACACAATTTATTAGTAGAACAAAATAAAAATTACTCTTAACCTAGTAAACACTGTAGCGAAAAATCCAATTTGAATATATTATAATTTATCTGTGTGATTGTATTCTATTGTTATATTTAATTGCATTGTTATTGTTTTTAAATTTAGTTGTCTATCTTAGTTTGTAGTGCATGTGTATATATAGATGTCTGTATAGTTTGTAAATATGTATTATACCTTTTTGTACATATGCTATTATGACAAACGAAAATAAAGCTAATGAAGATTCTATATATATATATATTAAGAATAAAGTGGTTGTTATTTGAATGTTTCATTTATAAACAGTGTGTCATGAAAAGTTACTTTGTACGAGGGAACCATAAGTGCTATACCTAAAGCGTCCCAAAGAGTACCGTCTTGCGGTGGTTCCTGGGTAATGCTAACACTCAGGGGTGCATGTCGTTGTGAGGAGTCCCGAACCCAAATTAGACGTTAAAACCAGGGTACAGAAGGTTCCACCATGTGTGCTTTGTGCATATGGGGGCGGTGACTGTCGAAAGTCCTGCCTGTTCTAGTATTGTGGAAACACAGTGGGATAGGCCTAGGCAGCGTTTGCTGTGCCTTCCTGTGAGGCAGCTTATTCCTGTGTCACAGGTAGTTATGATCCAACACATTATTTATTACAGAGTTGAGGGCCTTAACTAGCTAGAATGCTTTGCATTTTAGTAAATACAGCTCCAATATTATACTCGGATCTATACAGCAGCCAGCAGGCACCGTTAGTAGCCTTAGTTGGCCAAAGCAGGAAAGACGCAACTCTCTCATGAAGTTCAGCCTTCGGCTTCACTCTGCTGATCAGACTCAACACAGATCAGCACTCTGCGTGCCAGGCGTCGCCAGGGGTTTCTCACGATCAAATCGGTCTGGTACACTTCTAGAGCTCGGTCCAACCGGATCGATCGTGGTTTCACCCACTTATCAGTCTGTCGATTGTTTGAGTAACCCCACATTGCACCTGAATACTTTTTGCGTAAAGTGTTTTATTTAAGAAATTGATAAAAATTGAAATAATTATACATGGATTGCCTAAAAAAGGTGGTATTGATTGTTGAACACTGCGTGATTTTAGTGGACCATGTTCTTAACAATAAGAACAAGCATAACCAGAAGTGCAAAAACTTTATATTAAAAGCCTTCCTGTTGACGACATTCTGCATCAAATTGAAATCAGTACCTCATTAAAAAATTTCGAGAAATTGACAGTGTTTTGGAAAATGTGCACTCTTGAAGTCCACCAGTGACAAGCATGCAGTGATTGTGAAAGAGAGAATAGTTAACAGATTTTTCGTATTTTGGGAACTGAACGGAATGGTGTTCTCCAGGACCCCACACACACACACCTATGGAGCTTCAAACAGCAATTACCACTAACATTCAACAAATCGCTTCCAAAATTTTGAACCATGCAAAAATAATTGAAAGCGCATCTATAAGTCAATGGCGGATCTTTCCACAATCACTGCGACTTATTCATTTTATGTTATAATAAGATATGGTAAGGCAATATTAATATGAAGTAAGCAAATTATAAATGGTCCTGAAATTGTTATACATTTATGCACATGAAATTATAATAATCTTGTCTTGAAAACAAGAGGGAACGGATTAAGTAATTGCCTAATGACTTCCTTAACAAATGAAATCCTTGGAAACCTTAGTGGCTTCAAGAAATCCCTAATTGAAGCAGTAATTTCATGAAATCCTTAAGCGTACCCCGCCTCAGAATTACTTATTGTCACACAAAGACCAAAAGTCTTCATGCTTCATGTGAATGTAAGTATATAATAATCATAGTACTCCCAAGGTTCGTATGCTTAAAACAAACTATTTAAAACATCACTTATAGAAAAACATCAAATTTAATAATTTATTATTAATATTTCAATTAAAAAGAATACTGACTTGTTGACTTGAGTTTCTAGTTTGCTTCATTTGGTACATTGGCAGGTATAGAAGAATAAACGTTTTCTGCTAACATTTTTGTGACGTAATTTAATTTGTGCTACATTTATATTTTTCAAAATATATCAAAACTCAAAAAATACATAAACATGTTTTTTACTATAAAGAAATATTTTAAACGTTTTTTTCCGAAGAAAACACCAAACCTAGCAACCCCGAGTACTCAATGTCTGTAATTTATAATATGGTTCAATTAAACGCAAAATTTAAGCTCAGCAATAAATATAATTAATTCTACTTTACGGACCCACACAATTTTAGCTTCTACTTAGGATAAATAATGGCATAGATTTCAAAAGAAAAGTTTGTATGGCGATGACACTTTGCCTTCTTCGAATGTGAGCCTGTTATGCATATTACATTGTACTTAGTTACATAGTACTGGACCCACATTTCATTTTCTACTCAATCATGAAATTCACATTTTAAAAATTCCTCTTAATTGAGAAAAAATGCATGAATACTTGCGTGGATAAATCTGACGTAATATAACATATGGAAAATGTCAAATCAAATTTTGAAAATTGAACTTCGCTTCAAAAAATTTGAATTTCTACATAACGGGACACACAATCTTAATGTAGCTCTTGCAGACATCTAATTATTATATTAATAAATGAATATAGTAATAAACCTACTCAAGTGCACTGTATTTGCTATTGCGAAAAAATTTTGAATAGCAAACTAAAATTAAAATTTTCCATATCATTTGTTTGCAGTTCATTCACTTTTAAATTTATTGGAATTTTTTCACAAATTCTCGATTTTCGTTTTTTCAAAACTGATGATTTAGCCTAACTAATATATATTTAACACCTTCAAATTTTGATAAACTCCCCTTTTATAAATTAACAACATTCATTATTACATTATGCATTCCAATTAAAATAATAATTTTTTTTTGATACAACTTTTTTGTAATACAACTTTCTTAATTATGTCTTCAGTAAACAGGGTTGAATTTAAAAAAATGCAAAATTGCAATAGTTACTGCTTAGAATAAAGTAAAAAATTTTTTCGGAAGAGCGCTCTACCTCCAAATGAAAGGAGATGTTTTTTTGATGATAAGTTACAGTAGGCAAAGCAGAAACCTGTATTTAGAGGTTCTTCGCACTCTCTGACTGAATAATGGAGCATTACACAAGCAAAAAATAATTTAAATTTACTAATTTTTAGCAAAAGACATTCCTTCAACTGGTCCCATTCTCTAGCCTTAAATGAAATTAAAAAATATGATACTAAAGAAACACTATTAAATGTACTAAATCTTCAATGGAATATTTGTATATAGTCAATACAGACTTTTTCTGTTTTAGTTAACATCGGTGAATTGATCACTTAAAATTTTTTGCTTATCATCGCTGTCCCTTTTTCGCGTTTCACATATCACCAATTACACTTATTGTATTTGCCTTCCCTCATAGCGCGTGAAAATTATCCTTTATTATCTTCAATTTCATGCAGAATTTATTACAATAGAATGGAATAGAAGAATATGTATATAGGGATAGATTGCGAAAACCTCAATAAAATTACTGCTGTGCACTCAAAATATGGTCAGAAACAAATAATTGGACAATGTACAAAAATTAAGCCACAAATTTTGATTTTGGTTATTAATAATTTCATCATCAACGTTTTGATTATAGAGGATCTACTGCGTGGAGTGATATTTTGCCAATCAACCTTAATAAGAGCATTTATTTATATTATATAATGTATAATACCTGCAAATGCATTGGTCTAAATAATACTTGGCTTAAATCAATTGTTTTCTCAACTTTTCTAATGGTTCATTAAGCAGGTCTTTTAACACTTGCTTATCATCGCTCGCCTTTATCATTTTTTGCGCCGCATATGCTGCTTACACTGGTTAACATGTAAAAAAATGTTTGAAATTTTCTAACTGTGAAATACCGAACGAACCAGATACAACCAAAGTCTCTTTGTATAGACTTAGGTCCACCAGTACATTTTTCACACCATTACATTGGTTTGATCGTTAATAGAGGGGTTAGTTCTGAAAAATGTTTGTCTCAAAAAAATTAAGCATATGCGTGATGTTAATCAGAAGTTTTTAATTCTATAAAAGAAAGCCGTTCTAAAATCTCGAAAAGTTTTGGATATATTTTAAACTCCTCAGTCAATGCTTTTCGATAATTGAATCATTGTTGAATATGGGAATGGAAATCATTGAATGGAATAGAAACGAAATCGAAATTTGTGAAAATGCAATTTCAAAACACAGTCATCCTTAGAACCGTAGAAAATGTTCACAACACCTTAATTTGTCTTAAGAAAATCAAAAAATGTATTAAAATAACCAAAATAAGCCTGAATCATACAGAGTTTTAAGAACAACTTCCAAAGAAGGTAGAGGCTCGCCTAAACTATCAGCCTTGACAGACGTAAAAAGTACTTTTCTTTGTGTAATCTCAACATGATGTATAATATGTCATAGTTATCCTCCTAAAAAAAAAGCTGGTTATGCTTCCGTAGAGAATTGTACTTTTAATAATTTGAATTATATTCCTGAATGCATAATTTATAGAGCAGAAATGAAAAGGATTTTCAAATGAAGAATCAATGGAATCAATTGATAAATCAGATTGATATCAGACATTCTAAAATAATTTATACCATTAATCTATATGATAGATCCTGAAACGATTTAAATTTGAATGACATGTGTATCCATGTGTATTTATGGTTAATGAATTTTATGAAATGAAATTAGCAAAATGCACTTGTGTTTTTGCCTATAATAGTGTTTATGAAGCTTGGGTATATTATCTTCACTTTCAATTAGAATGGAATAGAATAGAATAGAAGAATTTCTATGTAGGATTACATTATAAAAACTCAATAATAATGTACACTCAAAATATAGTAAGAAACAAGCAGGGTAATTTCATAATGTGAAAAAATTAAGACACAAATTTCAATTATGATGTCAACAATTGAAGTAATTTGGCGAAAACTGGAAGCTTACAAAATTTGAGGCTAAGAAAGTTTGAAAAATTTTTTTTGGTTCTGTTTCCTTACTTTGCCAGTTAATATAATGCTAGAAAATAAGATACATAAATAATAAGAGCCTACTGAGAAGTGTAAGTAAATTCTGCAGTACCACTAACAAAAATAAACTTTTTCAAATTTTTTATGCAATCTTTGCATAGAAATGGAATTTTCATATGAAATTCATCGCAGCAGTTACTAAATTTGTAAGAAACAATTTAGAAATTAAATCATTGCTTTTATTTCTTGTGTAATGAAATCGCTATTTTTTAAGCATAGACTTTCTTGTACATTTCGTTGCTTTCTACACTGTAAATTTAAATATCAGGCCAAAATCCAACTTTTATGTCACCTGCTGAGTAAAAAACTTACCTGGCGTGTTGACGCGTGTTAGTGCACGTCATTCTGTCAATTGCGTTTGTGTATTTCTTGCTTTTGTCTAACGTTGAGTTATTTTCCTATCTTGTTTTTCTTCCTTTCAGCTGAATTTACTTCTTTTTTCCCTTCAAGTTCTCCTGTCTCTTCTCCTTTTCACCCCTACCTCCCTCCTGCTTCATCCTGAAGATCTATTCCCGCCCGCAGTTCATTCCGCCCCATCCTCCATTACACGTAGGTTTTTCTACTTCGTTTGTATATTTTGTACTTTTTTGTCGCACCCTTTGTATTTTTACGATGGTGTCCTACTCTCTAGCCGTAACCCGTAGTCCTGCAGCTAACACCACCTCGGACAGCGTCATCAAGGCTCCAACCAACATTCAACAGCTTTCATTTGATGATAAG
This sequence comes from Hofstenia miamia, assembly GCA_900660155.1. Classification (NCBI taxonomy): domain Eukaryota; kingdom Metazoa; phylum Xenacoelomorpha; order Acoela; family Hofsteniidae; genus Hofstenia; species Hofstenia miamia. Next base: position 84,870 of record CABFPE010000851.1, on the reverse strand, counting down.
AAATTCTGTAACCTAACAGNCAACTAACCAGGACTCTATCATAGTATGGCAGCTGGAATATATTACTTTGTGTCAAGAGCCTATACCCAAAAACATTAAATATGCTTCAGAATATTTCATTTGCCTCAACCCTATATTTGTAATGGGTTGATTCTCGGAATATAATATCAAGAAATGTGACAGAATGAATTCACACAACTCTTGCATTTATAAGCAACTTTTACTTGCAGAGAAGAGATGAATATGTTGTCATATGCACAGAGCAAAGTCATAATGTAATATACAATGTGCATGAAGGTATGTCAATAAAATTTTTTCTCATCCATTTACCCAATGTGACTGGTCACAAAAGTGAAACTGAACTTATTGAATTATTGTTGGAAAAGAATTACAGAGCAGGTGTAACTTCAATGATCCAATGCGTACATCGTCCTAGACATTAACTGAACAAAGTAATGATATGCAGGCTTGCTAAAATTTTAAATGCAAATTACTCAAAAAGTATGGTTTTGCATGCAAATTGACATTCGAATTCGTAATTCTCATCCCAAAACTGACTGAAATCAGTGAAAAAATTTACTCAAATAAATTTTATGTCACACCATGTAATTAGCATGTTTGATGAATGTTTGACGAAAAATATCTAAATTATTTTGATGGCTTGTCTGATGGCATGTTTGATGGGGGTGATACACTGTCAAACATTTTCAAACATTTTGGTTGTTAAATATTGGTCTTACAAATATTGATAATGCATCACCTCCTTTAATTCAAGTGCAGGGATAAGTATTTCGTAACGATATTATATTGATGTGTATGTAATTGATTACGCATTACTATGCACAAATCAGTGTGTTTTCGTGTATTGAGTTCCTCGTGTATTCGGTTTTTCGTGTATTTAATGGAAAATTCCGTTCGTGTACGGTAGATATTTAAATGTTTCGTGTATTTATTTCGTGTATGTCAAGAATTTTTTTCATGTAATTTTTGAAATTTTTGCAAAAGTTTTGGCAAAATTTTTTACCCACCTTGACTTCATTTCACGAAATGTTAGGTGTATTTTTTGAAAAAAAACTAATTACTAACTTTATTTTAATCAAATTCAAACTCATAACTGTTATCAATGTCCAAAAGCCACTTTGTCTATCTTTGACTATATTTAACGACGCTGGGTGGCGCTGTGTGACAATTCACATTGCTAGGCGACACAGCGTCGTCTGATTGTGCAATACCAATTTTACTTGAATATGATTTCGTGTTTTCAGGTATTTCGCGATGTTTTCGTGTATGTATTTAGCGATATTCCTCTAATTATCGCGTATGTATGGTATGTTAGATTTTGCCGAAATACATGATCCTTTCCGTGCATTCGTGTATCGTGTACAATAAACTGCCATAAATGCTCTTATAAAACGACAGCGGATCGCATTCTGCATTAGGTCTTGTGCTTTGAAGACCAAAGTTAGTGACTTGAAAAATTTTCAAGTTTGCCGTTTTTTGAATTATTGGCCCAATCTAGATTTTCGATCTGGTTTTTTGTATAATAATAAGAGAAACAAACCATTTGTTGAAATAATCAATGATTATTAAGCTGTTAGTGAATATTTTGTATTGATAACCTAAAAAACCAGAGTGGTCTAATAAATTTGCAGGGTACTGTATTATATATATATATATATATATATATATAAATGCTGTCATGCTTTGAAATTAAATTTTTGCAATTTGTTTCCGAATAATAACCTCTTGTCTATACTATATGATATAGTTTTTAAACTTTATAATAGCGCAAAATAAATTTAGCTTATGTGTGTAAATTTTCAATATTAATCTAAAAACTAAAATTTTTAAATATATTTCAAATTTTACTGTCAGCACAGAATATCAACAAAGATGTTATTAACTATATTTGCGGTTTAGGAGACAATATTAAATTTCAAATTGAAACATTTCTCTTCCTCTAGAATGACTAATAATATGTATGATGTGATGAAGCTCATCAAGTGATTATGGTCATCACATGTTTTGTTTTTCCTGCACCATCAGGGATAGTACAAAAATAGCATAAACAAATTCTTAACTGTATGATGTGCCAGCTTTATCTAATTGTAAGTAGGCAAAAAAACTTCATTTAGGCACTGCGTAAAACAGCCCACGATAAAAGAATTAATGCTAAGCAATCATATCATTTAGAGCTGTTATTGGCCTTACACAAGCCTGGTATAGAAGTGTTGACGTGTGTTATTGCACGTCATTCTGTCAATTGCGTTCGCGTATTTCTTGCTTTTTGTCTAACTTTGAGATATTTTCCTATCTTGTTTTTCTTCCTGTCAGCTGAATTTACTTCCTTTTTTTTCCCTTCAAGTTCTCCTGTCTTTTTTCTTTTTCACCCCTACCTCCCTCCTGCTTCATCCTGAAGATCCATTCCCGCCCGCAGTTCATTCCACCCCATCCTCCATTACACGTAAGTTTTTCTAATTTGTTTGTATATTTTGTACTTTTTTGCCGCACCCTTGTCTTTTTACGATGGTGTCCTACTCTCTAGCCGTAACCCGTAGTCCTGCAGCTAACACCACCTCGGACAGCGTCATCAAGGCTCCAACCAACATCCAACAGCTTTCATTTGATGATAAGAAATTCTGTAACCTAACAGCAACTTTCATTCTGCCAGCTCCGACTCCAAGTGCAGACAGAACAGTATTTTTTAGGAATTGCTACAACGAACTAAGCAACAAAATTGTGGAACTTGTCAAGTCAGTCAACCCTAACAGTGCCAAGGAACTTCAAATATCACGAACAGTGGTCACACCAAGGAGGTCAAACCGCGTGTTAAGAGCTCTCCAAGTAATCGGAACGCCAGCTATTGCTGAAGATTTAGCCATACTCTTTGAAAGTCCCATCCAAGTTGCTGGTAAAAGTTTAGTACCTACAGAGTGTGAAAGGAAGCGAATCCCTCTCGTCGGACGAACGGAATTTCCCAAATCTTTCAGGATTAACATGCTGAACTTCCCAGCAAAGTGGAAAACGGAAGATCAATTCGCCCTTCTACAGTGTCGATCAGGTCTAAGTGAGTTCTCTCGTATCGAATCCCTAGAGCACAGGAACAACTACAATTGCTTGCAATCTACGGTCACAGTGTCTGTGAGCAACTGGTTGGAGCAGTGCTGCCTATTTTCTTGGAACGAAATGACGAAGACTCGTGGAGGATTTCATGCAGTGGACGAACTTATGGTGATATGTGATTGCCCAGCAATTAATATCTGCAGCAACTGCTTCTATACAGGCCACTCAAAATGCTACGCGCAAACAAATTTACCAGCTCCAGAGTGGGTCCAAGAAGTCCAGAACCAGTATAAACGAGTGGCCTATGAAGAAAGAATGAGAAGGTTTGAGGAAAGAGAAATGCAAATCAAACAAATGGAACAGCGGTCTGCAGCAGCAGAGGAGCAAATGAAGCAGTCTCCAGTGACAGAAGTGCAAGAGATCACCCAACAGCAGCAAACACCAGTCAAGCAGCAAAAAGCATCTTCTCTTTCTCCAACTGTAGCCAGGAGAACTCACTTTCGACATGCAAGTGGAGGTGTCCAGCAGTCACCTCTGAAGAGGAAGAACACGTCGCCCCTGCCAGCTTCTCCTCGTAAGTTACAGGCACCATCAAGCCCTATTTTAGCTAAAACCTGTCAGTCCCTTGAAAGTAGCAGCCCACCAATAATGACGCCTTCTGCACTTAGCAACCTTGTCTCCTCAACTTAAGCCACTTCTCTCTGAATGTCCTTATGCCACAACAGGTTTTCCTCACCCTCACCCTTTTTGTAGGTATGTTAAAAATAATAAACTATAACGTAAATGGCATTGCCTGTACAATTGAAGCCCTAAGAACATGCAACTCTGATTATATATTTCTTCAAGAAACAAAAATTTCGGATCTAACATCCGAAATTAAAAATTATCTAGAAAGAAAAGGTTTCTATGCCCACATTACGGAAAACTACTGTAAGAATCGGAGGACTTTTAACTCTTTGCAAAAATTCTAGCCCAAAACTAACTTTAAAATGCCAGTGTCCTTCCGCCCAAATATTTCACCAAAAACAAAATAATCTGATCGTAATCAACCACTATTTTGGAAAAGATGAATATAAAAATACTATTGATTTTCTGAAGTCCTCCCTAGCCAACCTCAAATTCAAGTCATTGTTAAGTGAGGGAGACACCAATTGCTTTTACCTTCCAAATGACGTCCATAATTCCCAATCACAATTAAATTTAACCCTACCTAGGTACAACTATTTAAACAATAACTTATTAATTAATTTTAATCTAATTGATACATCTGCTTTTGTTGACAATTATTCTCACACATATTTTAATAATAATAACATGTATTCCTCTCGTATAGATCACTGTTTTGCTACGCAAGATCTAAACATATCAGAATCCAAAGTAATACCAATTAAATTTTCCGACCATAAACCATTATTGACAAAATTTCTAACTGACAATCAAAAAGGGCCAGGTGTATGGAGAATGAACACTAGCTTGCTTAATAATAATTATGATGAAATTTCAAACTTAATTTTCATTTCATTCACCATGCCGAAACTTCTAATATTCAAATTAAGTGGACAATCATGAAAGGAAGGGTCAGAAACTACTTGCAAGCTAAGCAGAAAGCCATTGAGTCAAGTCGCTTTTATAAAGTCAGATACTGTGAAAAGCAGTTGGAGTTTCTGTCCCAAGATATGTACAATTATAACGAACTTAAGATATATTATGAATCACAATTGGAAAATGTTCAAAACTTAAAGGCCCAGGACGAATTGGAATACATTAAAGAAATTGAGCGTGAGGTCAATGAGGGCAGCACTAAGGACATAAAAAATTACATTAAAAAGTCAATGGATAAATTAAATATTGAGTGCGTACAATTAAGCAATAATACTCTCTCAGACAATCAAGATGATATCATAAACACTTTCACTGATTTTTACAAACACTTATACAAAAAATCTGATACACAAGTTGGAAACAACAATTTAATTTATCCGCAAATTTCATTAGACAATAAGAACGTTTTGAATCAAGAAATATCCATTGACGAAATTTACCAAGCAATTAACAAATTGAAGAATTCACCCGGGATAGATGGCCTTAATGCTGCCTTCTACAAGACATTTCCCTCAATTCTCGCCCCGCACTATTTATTGTTAATTAAATCAATTCTAAATTATGGCCGAATTTCTCATAGCATTTCTAACGCAATTATAAGACTATTACCGAAAAAGGGAAAAGATTTAGAACATCCAAAGTCCTGGCGACCTATTTCTTTACTGAACATGGATTTAAAAATTTTATCACATATTTTGAATAATAGACTAGGACCACTGGGACAGAAATATATTCATGCAACACAAACGGGCTTTATAAAAGCGAGAAACTTATCTTTAAACATCTCAACTATGCAATGCATTATAGATATATGTAGAATGAACAACATGGAAGTGGGAATAGTTAATATTGATTTTAAGAGAGCTTATGACTCAATTGATCACGATTATTTGTTTAATACATTAGAAAAACTTGGATTACCTGACATCATTTTGAATCTTATCCGCGCACTTTATTCAGACAATAAATCATATCTATTAATGGTTTTCTGTCCCCAGCAGTGCACGTACAGAGGGGCGTCCGGCAGGGATGCCCCTGTCATGCATTATGTTCAACTTCGCAGTAGAACCCTTCCTGAGTCAAATACGATATTCGCATCAAATTCATGGATTTATGTATGACAACATAGAAATAAAATATCTTGCATTTGCTGATGATATTACACTAATCGCATCAAATTCAGATAGCCTTGCCAAGCACTTCAAACACCTGGACGAATTTAGCAAAATAAGCGGACTATCTATAAATAAACAAAAATCAATTTTCACAGAGATCACCGGAGCAAAAGAGTGGTCTAATGAATGTACATCAAATCATAATGAAATTTTATTTCTAGGTGTAGGGCTAAAAATATCTGGCGATAATTCTATTAATAATGATGCGTTTCTAAATGATAATAAATTGTGAATAAATTTTATTGCGAATCGTAAAATGTCTATTTATGGTAAGGCTAAAGCAATTAATGTTCTTTTATTAACTAAATTATTATACAAATTACAATATTACCCGCTATTACCAGTAAGCAATTCAATTCAATGTGCTATCAATAATGCAGTATGGAAAAACAATGATCTTTCGCGACCAACTAAATTATTGTATTGCAATTACAAAAACGGAGGAATTCAGTTAGGAAATATCTATTATTATCAAGTAACTTATAAAATAAATAATATATTCTAAAATAAATAATATATTCACAATACTCAGAGCAGATTGGCATCCCTCATTATCATCCACACTAAAAACACTAAGAAGTCTAAAGTTTCAATTAAACCCCGATGGCTGTAGTACCCCGATTAGACTCAATCATAAACAAACCAAAAACTTATGGGGATCCAATTCAATTTAAACAAGATATAGAACCGGAAAGTCTGCAAAACTTTATAATACACAAACGGGGTTTCAAGTTAGAATTTAAATCGTCCATCAAAGGTAAATCTCTAAACGATTTCTCTCATTACCATGAACTAGATATAACAAAAATATTTGATAAAGCTTCAAGCAAGCTATTGGCTTATTACTAAATTTTCAATTCAAAATATACTCCAAAAATTAAGAAACTCTACTATTCGCCCTAATTATAAAACAATCATGTATAAAGTCACCTTGAATCGAATCATAAATCGCGATAAATTTTACTTTTCTAGATTAATTGAGACGCCCTTATGTAGATTATGCAAAATAGAAAATGAAAACCCCAAGCACTTGATATTTCACTGCGCAGCCAGAATAACACAAAAACCAGCAGACTCAAATATTTTCTGACTTACTAAGTACATCAAATTTTTACACAACCATAGAGTACATTATAAAAAGCATAGTCCTACCAAAAGACCAGCCATCATTATTGATGTGACTGCTACGTTTTTAATTATGTATATATTATTTTAAATTTACCCATAAACTTTTGTAGATTCTTCGTTTGTCCCTTTTTAACGCCTCGGTAAGTTTATGTGTATGTTTGCCTATTGATTTATTACTTTGGTTTACTTATTTATTTTTGTTGTGTTTTGTCTTCTTTGTTTAGTTTGTCATCCATTTTGTGTTAGTTGTTTTTCATATCTTTGTTATTCCTTCATGTGTGCTTTCGTCTTGTTTTGTTTGTAATATTTACTTATATTTAGGAGCCTTATCGCTGTCAACGGCTGTTTTTGTCTGTTTTGCTTTATTTTCGTTTATTTAATACACTTTATTACCCTTACATTAATATTTAATAATAGAATAGTGACGGGTATGAGGCAGTGCGGTGACAAAAGAACTTGCACAAAATTCTTATGTTCTGAGTACCATTTTTGTGTAGAAAAAACAAAAAAAGGTGAGTAAAAATGCATTTTTAAAGATAAGAAAGATTTACCGAATTCAATAATTGGAAAGAAAATTCATTTGGAAACAATATATTTAGGACAGTAAATCCAGGTAACCAAAACATTTGGTAATGATAAGTGGGTTGCTGCTGAAAAATTATACTTGCTATCAATTTTATTAATAGTTTCTGACCCGATAAAACTGTAACGAAAATTCATGAATTTTCTGAAGGGTACCCCTTTTTTAATGTGCGTCTGTAATAATAAATTAAAGTGTTCTCCATCTGAGGTAGTAGGGTTAAACGCTGATTTTAATCCTCACTTATCGCCAATTGGGCTTTATTATTTTTTGAACTTCCTGTACCACTTGCGCTTGTAAATACACTGATATATATATATATATATATCAGGAACAGATCTAGAAATTTCTGATGGGGGTACTGAATCCTCATACATTTTTCTACATGTTATGATAACAATTTGAAAGTTCTTGCTGATGTTCTAGTTTGGGCTTTCTACTATTGCGTTTTAATTTATATTTATATATATATATATCTATTTCTGGCCCCGTACTAAAATTTAATTTGCTAAAATTTATGCATTATTAATAAAACAAAATATCGAATAGAGATATTACAGTCTCAGTTGAAATTAAAAGCTAGTTCCCGGTTTTGTACCGATATTGCCTCATGTCTTTTTTTGTTTGCAATATCGCCACCTATCAAGTGGGCCCGCTATCAGAATAAGTAATGGAACAATTTCTTCAAGACTATTGACTATACCACCATCATTGAAGTTATGCTGTAGCAAGATTGAATCTTGATGATTCTCCAGGGCCTCTAATAAATACCATGGATGGTACAGAACATCTGAAATGTTACGTAATTAATATACTTAACAGTTTTAAATCGATTAATTTTACAGCTTTTGTAGTTTATACAAAGAGCTAGTTTGATCGAGCACTTTGATTGTGTACAATATAGCATTTGAGAAATGTCCAAATTATGTTGACTTCATCAAAAACACGGATGTGGCCAGCGGTAAGCATCTGGGGTTTAAAATAGCTCAGATGTAGGAATCTATGGTTTTTCTAGGATTTTAGTTAAATTCTCATAGGTTTGGAATTATTCTGTTATTTTTGCAAAAAAGTGAGGAAGTTTTTTAAATTTCTCCTAACACAAAAGGTAGAGACTTATAGTTTTTTCGAGAAAAGTGGGGAGACAAGCCCTCCCCGTGGTCACATTCTTCAACAAAATTTTTTAATAATTATTATTTACTAACTGTGCACACATTTATGTATACTGTGGAAGCAGTTCATTCAACTGCTTTTATAATTTATTAATTTGAAAGCTTGGTGGATGTTAGATGAAGTGTGTAATATTGGAATATGTTTGCTATGTGTAAAAAATTGGAAAGTTTAACAAATATTTGCCAAATCCATGCAAGGTTTTGTATATTTTAGGGAAATATTATATATAAATATAATACTCATTGAATTTTGATGGGCTTGACAAATTAAAAGATTGTAATTTATCACTAACTTGAATGTAGTTATGATACATATAAATATTAATTGGAACATCGTTTTTTAATTTTTTTTACTGGCATATCACATGATCCATGCAAGCAATACATTTTACGCTTCAAAAGGAAAAGTTATTTTGAAATTTAGAAAAACTGCTGGTGATTAATTTTGCAGAATCTCTTCTTAATCCCGGACTTACAATGATGTAACTGATGGGATTAATGAGGGAATTTAAGAAACCAATATAAACGGTATAGTTATACGCAAAATGTCTATAAATCATAGCGGAAGCATAGGTTCCTAAGAAGTAATATATAGTATTCGGTAACCAACAAATCATGTATATGATTGAAATTAAAATAAAAGAGATTGTGAGAGCTCTGAGTTTCTCATTTGCTTTTCTTACTTTCATAAATGTTATTGTATAAAGAACCAGGATTACAGTGGATGGAAAAATGACAGAATATATCGAATAAATCGGTTGCAGAATGGGAAATACTCCAGAAATACTAATATATTTTCCTTGTATGATACAAGTACCTTCTGAAATATATAAAAAATAGGTTCATACATACTCCACAAAATTGCTAGAAGCCAAAAAATAACAATCATGGCTATATTGATATTGCAGTCGGGGTTACTCTACCAGTCAACGGACTGAAGAGTGGGTGGCAACAGATCTGCTCTGGCACTTCCCCTAGAAGTGTGCAGCCGGCTTAATCATGCTTGCCCTCTGGCGACCCCTGGCACGCAGAGTGCTGATCTGTGTTGAGTCTGATCAGCAGAGAGTGAAGCCGAAGGCCGAGCTTCATGAGAGGGTTGCGCCTCTCTACAGCTTTCACCAACCAAGGCTACTAACTGAGGTAACTCGTGAGCACCTGCGTCTGCCTGTTATGGAGATCCTGATTATTTAGGAGATATTTAAACACTTGTAGTGCAAAACACCAAGTGACGTCCTAAAATCTCCGTAACTTAGAATGTCGGATCATAACTAAAACCCATGACAAAGCAAAGCTTCCTCATAGGTAAGGCTCAGCAAATGCTGGCCTAGGCCTATCTAGAGGCCAGAGACAGAGGAAAATCCTCTGTATAACTGCCCTCGTAGACGCACTCTACGGCTCTGGGCATAGACGTCGCCGTCTGCTCCACAGAACAGACAGTCTCACATCATCGTCACCGCCCCCATATGTGCAAAGCACACATGGTTGCACCTTCTTATACCCTATTGTTTAACGTCTACTTTAGGTTCGGGACTCCACAAAGAGACGCGCCCATCAAGTATTGGCTCAGCGTCTCCGCTTCTCCAGGAACCACCACGAGGAGGTTACTCTCTAGGACGATTCAGGCATAGCCCTTTCGGTTCCCATATTGATATAACTTTTGTTCCACTTCTTGTAAAGGAATGGCAAACGTACAGCAAAGAAACGGTCTATTGCTATGACCACCATGATGTATGAAGACGCATTGCGGGATGACCACACTAAAATTTCACTGATAATTATTTTGCAATATAAAACAGCTAAAAGTAGATTGCTTGGCATGGAAGGACGATCAAGTGCCCTTCCCAAGAACACAGCAATGCTGAACATTAAATCAATTAATGCTAGCCACAGAAAATAGATATAAGTGGATTTCTTGAGTGAAATAATTAGAGCAATTATTATGCTGTTTGCAATGATTGATGGAAAACGGATGCCTGCATAAATCGTTCTTTCCTCAAATGGAGGATTAATATAAGGCGAAACCAAATTCGTTTGAGTAATATTCATCTCTACCTAGTTTTTTCTTCAATGTGCTGGAAAATTTATTAGCAGTATATCTGTTCGGACTATGATTGGCTAAACAATAGCAAATCAAATGTTAACATTGAATGGACACATAACCACGTTTGGAAATTTATCTTTCATTTGTATCATTTTATCACCTGTACACATACTTAGTCAATGATTTTAGTTTATTATGCAGCATATTAGGCATTAATATACAATCATTGTCAGGTCCGGATTGGTTTTGAAAATCTTAGGGCGGATTTGAGGAGGGAGGGA
>CABFPE010000851.1:14592-44331 GCA_900660155.1 Hofstenia miamia | reverse complement strand
TTTAAAGCCAGTATATTTTGGTAATGGCTAAAAATATATTTATTAAGCAGCTAGTGTTATTGCCAGGTTGCAAGTACAAATTACACATTACAAATTGAGTTTAAGTCGAATACATCCAGGCTTGAGGGTTGCACTGAGTTAGGATAGGGAACACATAAGCTACTTCATTGAGCTGAGACTTGGAGACTACATCAGCAGTGAAGATGACTAGGAGTTGGAAAATTTGGAGATCAGCTGAAGGCCTCATAGAAGATCAGTTATCAGGGAAACTGCAGTAATTGATTCACACCTAAATAGTGTTCATGTAGCATAATCCAAAGCATAATGCTGCTAGAAGAAACAAGATCAGATGATTAGTCAAAATTAGATCAAATTATGATTATTGATTAAAAAACAATTTAAGTTTAATTAGCACATTATCTTTGTAAATGCAACCAAGTATTAAAATAACAAATTAGTACTTGTTGTTGAACAATTTGACAAAACAAAGGGGGTGAAATTGATTCCATTATTTTTAGCCATTTTTTGGCAGACAATCTAAATTTGAATTTCAAACAACAGGTACTTTTTGAAGTTAACTATAAATATGCTAGAAATCAGTTTGGAAATTGTTGAAGTAAATTCTTTGAAAATCTTATCTTTAGGCTTAGATCAGTTTGATTATTTATAACTAATGTCAAGCTAAATGGCAAATGCAGTAGTAGTGGTTTGGGCACATATTGGGAGCAACTGAAGGGTCCTTGATCCAAACCATGAACCTGCATTTAGGTTAGGTATACCAATAGAAGTTTAGCTGGCTATTGATTCTTTCAGTTACAGGTATCTAATAATTGATATCAGTAAAAGGGCTGGATAGCCTACTGTAGGTTTTACAAATTTTATTTTTTAGATTTAGGTGACCTATAATAGACTGATAAATAGAACAAGCATGTATTGTTAGTTAAATGTAAGGTAGAAAGCTGCAAGTTATTATTTAATTTACTTTATTTAAATTAATTAAAGCCAATAGTTTTCAGTAATGGCTAAAGTAAATATTTATTAAGCAGCTAGTGACATTGCAAGGTTGCAAAGTACCACAAATACACATTACAAATTGAGTCTAAGTCAGTTACAAATAGCATTGAGAACAGCACTGAGTTAGGATAGGGAACACATAAGAACATCATTGAGCTGAGACTTAGAAGTACTTGATCAACAATGGAAGCACATGTGGATAGCTTCAGAGATCAGAGTCAGCTGGAGGCCATATTTAGATCACAGAGCAGGACTGTGATGGCGGTGCACCTAAACATTATTGAATTACTCTAATTAAGTAAAGGTCAATGGAATGTATACTAAATAAGAGAAAAAGTTAACATAAGTACATCCCTACCTGTGCATAATGAGGAACAATGATTTAATCTCAGTTAATGCTTGGTGGTGGATGCTACATGGCGACTATGACAGTTAAAGAACAAAAAGAAAAGAAGAACCAGAACACTATCCAAACTGAGAACTTAGAATCAATGAGTAATCAGAACAACCAAAGTAACAAGAACACATGCAGAAAACAGATACAGTATACAGTCAGCTATGAGAAAACAACTACTACTATATCTAACTTAAAGCAGGTGCAAGGAAGGAGAGTCATACCAAATTGGCATCCACTACTATTGGTAAATCAAGATGACAAATACATGAGGAAAAAAAGGTAGCACCAAGAAAGGCACAAATAGAACAACCTCTGCCCAAAGAAGAGTGAGCTCAGAGACAGATGCATCCCCTACAGAATTTGAAACCCTACACATGTTCCCAGAAACAGGATCAAGCAAAGTCCTGAATATCTTAAGACTGATTAGCAAATAATACTGAGATCCGAGATACAATTACTGGTAGCAAGAATGGTGAAATTGGAACAAGAAAACAAGAATGCACTAAGTGAACTGAAAATTGAGATGGAAAATCGCCTGGATAACCAAAGCAAAAATTTCCAAAAAGAAATTAAGGCATTAAAGAACCAGCTAGCACAATCAAACAAAGCTTTTCAGGAACAGAACAAAAAATGGGAAAAAATATGTCAACAAATGGAGGACGCAAATAGGCATCTAATCCTAGACAATGACATAAAAGCCCAAGAAATAGAACAACTTAAAGACGAACTCAGAAGAACAGAACTGGACAGAGACAAAAATTATGGAAATCAGAAATGAGAAATAGAAGATCTGAGACAGAAATTAAAAGCATTATGAGAAGACAAAGAAGAAAACCCAAAGGCAACAACAATGCACAAAATGATAATTGAACAGATGGAAGAAAGGAGCCTATAAGCATCACCTAAGAAATTTAAAAAACAATTTAGAAAAATGGAGGAAGAAGAGGAAGAAGAGAAATGAAAAATCATCAATGAAATCACAAGAGAAGTAACAAATCAACTCACAACTAGTGAACAAAGAAATATAGAGAGGAAACACATTTATGAAAATTCAATGCTGCCAGAACACAGCCACGATGATACAATACAATGCAAGGCAACTTTGCCAAAATTCAATGGAACAATGATTTAAAGGAATGATTTAATCTCAGTTAATGCTTGGTGGTGGATGCTACTTTCAACTCTATTGGATGTTAATGCAAGTTAACTACAATTGTTAATAGAATAAAGCATTTGATACAAGTACATCCTTACCTGGAATTAAGAAAGAATTATATTTAAAAGGAATAAATCAATTTATGTTAGAGCTTGGCAGCAGATTGAACATGGCGACCTTGACATGTTAAAGAACAATGAAAAGAAACCAACAAGTTGATATCCCAACTCACTACTTAAAGTCAACAAAGTAAGAAATTCAACCACAATATCATTTAGAGAACTGATAATGTAAAACATGCAATGGAAACACCAACTACTTATAAAGCAAGCAGTCAGCTATTACTATCCAAGGAGAAACCTAATCTGAAGCAGATTCAGAAACAAAAGAATCATTCTGAGATACAAGTCACTACTAATCATAATCAAGATGATGAATATGAGAGCAAAGAAAGGAAGCACCAAAAAGGCACAATCAAAAAAACCACTACCCCAACAAGATCATTTAACGTCTTGCTCCCTGTTGACTCTTGGTGGACTCCAAACACCATTTCAGAGAAGATGTAAGGTCTAAAAGTTACTCCCACACAGCTGCTTATTATGAACTCAAATGCACTTAGGGTTCCTGGCCAACTCTATTTGCCTTACAACTGTTTAGAACTATAAGTCATAAACATTTATTAACAATATCATTTAATCCCTTTTGTTTCTCATATCACCATCAGCTTCAGCTTCCCTTCTTTTTCCTCTTTGTAAGAACATATTTATTTATCTACTGTTTTATATCTTAATTTGGCATTACGTACTGTAAAGCAGATCCTTAAGTCTGCACCACCACGCCTTTAACTTTTTAGGCAATGGTCATTATACTATTTCAAATGACAAATAAAGTAAAAGTAACTAACTGATTGATGCTAAAGGTTCGAGTTGCCGTGCTAATCCGATAGAATTAGATACAGAAACTTAATATAAACGCAATCGAGCTTCGATATAGTTTCAATTATCAATCAAATGCAAAAACAGCTCGTTTTTTAGCGTAATTGTTTATTATTATTAAAAATGACAATACGCTATTACCAAGGAAAAGTAATATTTAAATATATGTAATAAAAATAAGGTAATTTCGTTTAGTAATTCAAAAGCCGACTTATTACAATATGGCTCCAACTTTCTGCGCGTCCCTCTACTCAATATTACCTTGTAAGGGGATGACGTCAGAAGTAAAATAAAATAAATACAAATTCACTAATAAAATCTAACACAAGAAATAATAAATGAGTAAATGATTTTTAGGGAAAGACTGGCAAGGTTAATTAGTTTTGCTTTTAATTTAGATCGATGAGGCAGTTTAATCTGTGTGGCTGCAGATATAGCTACAATCATGTTCAGAAATGGATGCATCCCTACAGAATTAGAAACCCTTCACATGTCCCCAGTGACAAGCTCTACAGAAATGTTAAATATCCTCAGACAAAATCATGAAACAGAGTCAATACTGAGAAGTGAGATACAACTGTTAATGGAAAGATTTTTAAAATTGGAACAAGATAGCAAAAATGCATTGAGCAAGCTTAAGATAGAAATGGATAGCCACTTAGACAGTCTAAATGAAAATTTCCAGAACAACATCAAGATACTAACAAACCAATTGGCAGAATCAATCAAACATTTTTAGGAACAAAACAAGAAATGGGAGAAAATAAGCTGACAGCTAGAAAACCAAAATAGACAGTTAATCCAAGACAATGATATACAAGCCTAAGAGCTAGAAAAGCTCAAAGACAAACTCAGACTAATGCATGAGAGTTAGAAGAACTTAGACATAAACTCAGAATGAATTAGAGGGACAAAGAGGAAAACTAAAGGGGAATACAAACACATGAAGTAACATTCAAACAAATGAGAGAAAGGAAATTGCAAGCATCACCAGTCAACTTTAAAAAACAGCTAAAAGACTGACAAAGAAGATGAAGAATGTGAAAAGAAAAAAATCATTGATGAAATCATGAAAGCAGTAACCAACCATTTTATGATAAATGAAAGTATAAACACACTGAAAAAACTGACCTTTAAGAATTCCATTCTACTAGAGAACATCAACAATGACATGCAAAGCAACTTAGCCAAAATTTAACAGAAAGGTTGACAGCTACAATCAATAATTTGTCAAATGCTTTAAATGTTTGAGATCACAATGGCTGTTAGTAAAGCAAGCAAACATACAGCAGCTGTGAGATTCCCCCTATGCCTTACAGGAACAGCATCCAAGCATTATTTACTGCTAGATGACAATATAAAATGAAATTAAAAACTACTGATTGGAGACTTTGCAGAGTACTGCCAAATGAAAGTTTCAAAAATCAGTAATGAATCATACTGAATTCGACATGTGAAATATGACATATGGAACTACATCCAGCAAGTGGAATGACTAGTAACATTTTGCTCTAGAGGAAACAGATATTTGAAGTATGGCCTGTTCTCCCACATTTGCAAAGGAATGCCTGAGAACATTAGAACCCAATTTAAAATTAAATATGATGTTGATGACAAATTAGAAAAAATGAACAGAAAGGCAGTTGATATCCAGGTGACAATTGAAAACAATGCCTGCATTTATGAAAAAGTTGTATAGCATAAAGAAACACTAACAAAATGGTGGAACAATTACAAATCACAGACAGTGAATACTAAACTCCACAATGAAAACAAAATAGAAAAATTTATCAAAATAGGAAGTAATGATGGAAAAATGAAAAAGTAAGAGAAAGGGACAAAAAGTGCTACAGCTGTGGAAAAAAGGGGCACAAAATAGATGATGTAAAAACAGATTAATATGATTGGAGAAGAAGAGGTGTACTATGAAGATGAAGATGTGATCTAATCCAAACCAGAATTTGTTGAGCACACACAGACTGAAGACACATCAGAAAACTAGCTTGAGCACCAACTCCAGAAAAGCAAGCACCAATAATGATTATGACAAACCTAGACATTATCAACACAATAAAGATAATGATAAATGGGGTGATGACAAAAGCAACAATCAATACAAGAGCTGTGACATCTATTATAACTGATAAATGTGCGACAAAATTGGGATTTAGATGAGAAGACCTCAAGAAATTGAACAAAAAACTAATCAATGTATCCAGATAATACATAGATACTAAAGGGAGGTTAAAAGCAGTACAAATTAGAATAGTGAACACTACCTTTGAACAATTGCTAGTAATGATAGATACTCACAACAACCTATTACCATATGAGGTAATACTGGGTGAAGATTTTTTAACTAAGAACAGATGTGTAAAAAATTATTCAAGTAGAACAATCAAGGTAAATGAAAAGGAATACAATAAAAACTTAGAAAAGCAGTTAGACCAAACATTCAGAATGGCAAGAGAACAGAGGATACAAATTGTAATCATCACACAAACAACCCTCAAAGAAATCCCTGAATTTTTGTACAAAATTAATCATGTGGATGGAGAACATTTTCCCATGGAAAAAAGAAGTGACAGACACCAAGATATCAGAACTAATATGCTTTGATCTACAATTACACTATTGGGCACAAATTTACATAATGGTGGACCCATGTATAGTGATAGATCTATTCAGACAGACAAAGACAATCAAATTAACAACAAATGTGGAAGGTGTAGAGAAAGCCAATACTGTAGCATCATCCAAATAATCAGAAATAAGCTGCAAACATCACAGAAATAATCAAATATGTATAAGCAATGCCCAATGTGCTAAATTTAGCACATTCATATATTCTAATATAATTCATATGATTTTATGAATATAGGTATTTATCTATAACAGCTATTTCAACAACAAGTATGTATATTTAGTTAATGTAAAAATTTAAAGAAACATGCATACCTTCCTTGTAAGTTGCCTTTTGATGAACTAGCCATTTATCAACAGAAAATTTAACTGAAAATAAAATTGAAGTTAATAGCAAAGATTGCAAAAGTAAGTTTAAGGTTAAATGACACAATGGAAAGCATTACAGATGAGTAAGTAAATAATTACAACATAACAGACATTTGAAAGTTCAAATAGTTAAAAAGCAGGAAAGTAGTTTATGTAATGTGCTAAAAATGGCACATTGGGCGCTGAGAGGTTGTAAGATTCAAAAGAAGTTGATTAAAAATATTGTAATTAAATCAATTGCTATGATTTCAGATTTATTTGTAAAATGCAACAAAGAAACAACATGTGTCAAAAAAGAGATATTTGTGTCTGTTGATAAAAATACTTTTGACTAAATGACGCTTACATTATTTTTAGCCGCCATCTTGGCAGAAAGTTTAAATTTGAATTGACAGATACTTTTTCTGGATTTGCTATAAATAGATTAAAACCCTGTAAGAAGTTNTGTGTCATGCCTTGAGTAAATCACTGAGCTAATGTAGGGTACACATAAGCTATCTTGATTGAGCTGAGAAGTGGCACTCAAGCATCAGATGGAATGGTGAAACTGGATGTGGAGATCAGCTTCGGGCAGATGCCCACTAGAAGAANGAGCAGTGTTTAGTAGTAGTCTGGATACATCACAGGGAATGATTCTAGGGTCTCTGTGCCAGATCATGAAAGTGCACTTATGTTAGGTGTAGGGGTTTTCTCTTGATTAGCTGACTAGCATTTCACTTCTACATGTATTAGATAATTAACTGTCAACAAATGGTTGGATAACCAAACCCTAGGAATTATCTTAATATTATTTTAGATCCAAATTAATGACCTATAATCGACTGATAAAATGACCATACATGTAGTAAATTATAAATGTAGGTTAGGAAGTTGTTTGAATAGAATTTATTTAAAGAAACCAATATATTTTGGTAATGGCTACATGTAATATTTAATGAACAACTAGTAACAGTTCAGGTTGCAAAAAAATATAACACTTTCACACAATAGAGTTTAAGTCAAGTTGTGTCATGCCTTGAGTAAATCACTGAGCTAATGTAGGGTACACATAAGCTATCTTGATTGAGCTGAGAAGTGGCACTCAAGCATCAGATGGAATGGTGAAACTGGATGTGGAGATCAGCTTCGGGCAGATGCCCACTAGAAGAAAGAGGTTACTGCATGGCTTTGTCACCTAAAAAGTGAGCAGTTAATTCTAGGTTACATAAGTTAACAGAAGAAACTAGTCAAGCAGTAACAACAAGTAAATCCTTACCCACAATAACACAGCTAACATTATAAAGTAACAGTAGATAAACAGTGATAATGCCTGGTAGAGGATATTACAATACAATATTTATCAAATGCAGACTCATGCAGAGACAGGAGCATCTCATACAACTAGAAAAAATATGGAAAGAGATGAAGCTACAAAAGAAAACAACAGAAGAATGGCCTAAAATAAACATAGAGGCGCCAACCAAGAAATTTCATAGAACAATAGAGGTAGCCTTGATGGAGATATATAGAGCATATGAATTAAACACAAACAAGAATTTCAAGAACATGATATTCAAAGAGAAAAACGCACCAGAAATCAAGTTCAGGACAACCACATGGTTAATAGCCATTTTCACAACAGAAGAAGAAGATCTTCAACTACCAATATCAAGAGCAGGGCAATATAGACTCATAAAAGTGAAGAAATATGAAATCACAATGTCACTAATCAACACCCAAATAAAAAATTGGCTACTGAAATTACACATAGAGAGAATAAGGTCCCCAGAGATGACGTAGAATCCAATGCAGATAATAAAAAAAAAACTAAACAGATTTATAACAAATAGAACCCTGATGGGGAGAACAACAACCATGGACATGGCCAATAGGATGGGAATCTTGCCAGATGAAATTGCATTGTTTGATGAACCCATAAGAAAATATATATGGGGTGTAACATCAGAAACATGGCTGAGACAAGTAGAAACAGAACATTGGATAACAACACAGAAAATCATAAAAAGAAAAATCATCAACACCAAAGAAATAGTTAAGATGATGAAAGAGAAAATGTACATCAAACATTACAAGAAGAAATGCATCAATACTAAAAACAAGGTCCATGATGCAAATTTGTAAAAATGATAAAGAGTGCAGAGGTAATGAGAAAAGGAGGCATTGCCAAGCCTGTCAAAGTCTGCAAAATGATAATGAAAACCAAAGGGATTATTACTGTTTATCTCCAGTTACTGCATAACACTAGTCATATTTCTGCGGGTAGGGATTTACCTATTTCATACTGATTGGCTGTTATTTCTGTTAACATAAAGTAAACTAGTTTTAACCATTCACTATTTAGGTGATGAAGCCTTGCAGTACTTTATTCAATGATTGATAGTGGGCATCTGCCTGAAGCTGGTCTCCACATCCAGTTTCACCACTTCCTTTGTTGCTCCAATTAGTAGAGTGTCACACCTAAGCTCATCAATACAGCTCAGTGCATGCTCAAGACATGACACAATTCAACTTAAACTCTATTTTGTAAAAGTGTTATCTCTATTCACAACCTGACTTATTACTAGCTGCTCGTTCAATACTACATGTAGCCATTACGGAAATATATTGGCATTTCTAAACATATTAGCTTCAAGCAACTTCCTAACTTACATTTATAATCTAATAGATGTACAGTCACTTTATAGGTCATTTATGGGTCAATAATTTGGATCTAACCTATGTGCACTTTCTTAGTCTGGCACAGGGACCCTAGAATCATTCTCTGTGATGGATCCAGACCACTACTAAACACCACTCAACATCATATTAAATATTCAAACCATTATAGTAGAACAAATTATGAATTCCGAAAAAAATTCTCTATCAATTGCTTACAGTGTTTAGTTCCTATTTATAGTGAATCTAGAAAAGTACCTGTCAAATCAAATTTAAACTTTTTGTCTGCCAAGATGGTGGCTAAAAATAATGGAAGCAATTTTGCACCCTCATTTTGTCAAAAGTATTTTTATTGAACAATACTAATCTCTTTTTTTTGACACATGTTATTTCTTTTTTGCATAATCCAAATAAATCTAAATTAATCTGGTTAATCTAAATACAATATTTCTAATCATTGTTTCTTTGATCTTATTTCCATTCTGCCCAATGTTTGCAGCTTATTTTTGATTTATTTTGGATGATGCTACAGTACAATGGAATGGATAGACATGGATGATGAAAAATTTTTGTTCAAAATAAAGATAATGAAGGAAATGGAAGAAATTCACTCCAGAAACTTCCAGAAAGTAAAAGAAGAACAAACAATCACATCCATGAAATTAATGTTTACAGAAGCTTTTACAAGAACAGAGCTGGAAGAGCTGCTCAAGCCATACAATCAATTGGCCATTGATGTGGAATATATTACATCAAAAATAGAAATGAAAGACCAGATCCAGATAAAAATGAGCAGAAGAGGCTTAACACAGAACTTTTGGGACACATTGAAAGATAGCAAAAAGAACTATCTGGCATTGATCAGAATGGCACCAACAACATCAGCAACTTACAACAAAATAGAAAGACATATTGAAACAAGAATCATCATCTGCACACTGCCACAAATGGAATCAATCCTGATGATACTCCCAAGATGGAGGATACCCAAAGATGTGAAAATAGCAAAAGCATTCCTACATGAATACAAAACCTATGTAAATACAAAAGAATGAGCTAAAACAATAATCAACAGAAAGGGCTACAAAAGATCAAAAGAAATCATGTTCAGCAGTGACAACAGGGAATGCATATATGTTGAGGGAGTGATAACTCCCTTTTGTCTTCCTGGACCAGACTGTTGAGGCAACTGTGGAAGAACAACTAGAGGTCAAGGGGGCTATCAAATCACTCATTAGGGGGGATTTATAGTTTGTAAAACTAATGACTATTTTGAGTTTTAAGAGTTTTACTGCATTTTTGTGCCAGCTCTGCTCACGCACATGGAGATACATGTCTCCCCATGTAGTAGCAATATGAGGAAGGGGTTCTTTCTGTCTCCTCTCCAAATTGTGGAGCTATGTGTCACCCACATGGAATAGGAAACTGCTCAGCTCAAGTGGAGATACATCTCTCCAACACCTAGATGGGGTATCATCTCTGCTACTCTGGTTGGAGGAGCTGGCAACTCTCGTTTTTTTTCCCTATCAGTATCATTCCTAAACAGATTTTTAAGGTTAAGGTCCAAAATATTGGGATTGTAAAGTTGATTTTCTCTAGCACACCTCAGAGGAAACACATGTTGACTACAACCATTCATCATAATATCACTCTCAAAATCAGTATCATCAAAATCCTCTTCTGCAAATTTGGTTAAGTTATCATAAGTCTCAAACACATCAATACCATTGTCATCCAATGAAAATTCATTATTATCATTGATAATTACATGCTCAATATCTTTTATGGCTCTTTTTAGTCTCTGAAAGTGTACTGTTTTACCATTATTAAGCGTGTAAGTGTTGTGGTTGAGCACTTTCTCAAGGTCCTTGCCAATTATTGGCTAATTTCCTCACTTGATTGTGATCTGTTGTCACACGAGGTTAATATGCAAAAAATTTGTCTCCTCACTGATGAGGCTCACAATATAATTTCTTATTAAGTGTTTTCTTTTGTTGAATACTAGATTGATTGTTGTTATGACATACCATCATATGGATTTGCTGCATATCCATATCAGTTGATCCACATATTTTTCGACACTGGTTTCTGAGTAATCAGGAAACATCATAGTTAAGGAGGTTAATGCTTTTGGCCAAACATAGCCTTAAAAGGACTTACACCAGTTGTGGAATGAACTGGTGTATTATAGAAAAACTCAATACATTCTATTATGCATCTCCAATTTCTACCTGCAGCCCATGATAGAGCTACCCTGATCAATTTTATCAAAGTTCTATTCAACTGCTCCACTAGACCATTAGCCTGGGGTAGTATGCAGTAGTAAATTCGTGTATTACCTCAAATTCATGCATTAAGGCTTTCATCAGATTATTCTTGAATTGTGGACCATGGTCTGAAATGGGTTTAGACATAGGGCCATATTTCAGAACCTATTCCTTCACTATTTTCTCAGCTATTTTTTCTGCATGTGTACCGTCCAATGGAATAATTCAAGTGTATTTAGTGAAATGGTCCACTATCACCAGGAGGTATTGAAAACCATCATCATCATGAGATAACTGTTCCAGATCCATGTGCACAATTTCATTGTGACTAGTTTCAGCACTACACTCCAATTCAGCTCTTTGTTCCATGAAATGGTTAGAATTATTCAAAAGACACTTCTCACATTTATCTATCACATCCAGAACTGCAGCCCTAATTCCAATAGTAACATACCAGGAATTGAAAGTTTTTGTGGTTTGAATTATTCCTAAGTGCCCCTTTTCATGCACTCTTCTCACTAGATCTCTTTTGAAGTACTCAGGAATAGTGAGTTTCTTATTGCAACTTTTAGCAAATAGTAATCCCTTATCTGTCATTGTCCAATTATATTGATTGTAATACCGAGTAACAATAGGAGAAAGGGAAAAGAAGGGATCCTTCATTTGTTTCATAATATTGGATAATACTTGATCATTCTGTTGATGTTTGATGATCTCTTCCTCAGAAATTTCTTCTCATATTAAGATTGGTAAAATTTCCTTTCCATTCCTGTCCACATTAATCTAGGGGATTAGTTCATACTTGGTATGAGGAATAAATCCAAACTGGAATTTCTCTCCAGCTGGTTTCTTTAAATCTCTCTCATAACTGGGCAGTACTGTCCAATAGTCAGCATTTAGATGTAAATGCCCAGGACAGGGTTTGATCAAAAAAAATCATTTAGATATTCTATCCACCTGACCACTATATTAGACGTATCTCCTGAGAATTTCTTAAACCAGGTCAGTGCACTGTTGTTGGTAAGTACAATGAATTTTTGACCTAGGATGAAATAGCGAAATTTCTTTAGCAACTCCACTAAAGCCAGCATCTCACACTTTGTGGCTCCATAATTTTTCTTGGCTTAATACATCACTAATAGTGACAGTGCTGGCATCACAGTCTACTATAAAGTCTTTATTATAGTCAGGAGTATTTAATGACAGGATCTTTTTAAGCTCAATTTCCAGCACATCTTGTTCAGTCCAGGTCCAATTGAAATTGTTAGACTTTTTAAGTAAATTTGATATGGACTTTGTTTTGTCAGCAAGATCTGGAATGAACATTCCGTAATAATTTAGGAATGCCATGAGTTGCTGTACATCTCTCCTACTCTTAGGTGCTTCTATTTTCTCCAAGAACTGCTTGGCATTCGTCTTTATTGATATTCTTCCATGTTCTACAACTCTTCCCAAGAATGTGACTTTAATCTGGGCCAAAGAACATTTATTTCTGTTAACTTTAAGTCCAGCTTTCTGCAACAATTCTAATGTGTGATGTAATTTTTCAAGGTGTTCATCAAAAGTATTACTTGCCACTAGTATATCATGAATATATGCTGATATCTCTGGCTCAAGTATGTTGGACTTATTTGTCAGCACTTTGGTCACATAATGTTGGTCACAGTTGCCATGTAGAATTGCAGGCTGTAATAGTATTTACACTAGAAAACTAATTGACTCTGCAGAAGGTTTTAAATAGCTATATGACAACAGCCCCAATTTGGTTAAGGAAAGAAAACCAGTAAAGAGAAAACTTATAAAAATAAACATTGGTAATTCATCCAAGTAATTGATACTTTTAGGTAACTCCAAGATGACCAATTCACATGGCTTCCAGCTGAAGTGAAATCTTTAGAAACAGTATAGTGCTCGACTTGAGTGCATGGTGCTACCCTATCTGTCTCACTTAATAATTTCTATCTCATCAACAAAATAAACATCTCATTTTCATTGTTATCTCTCAGCTCACTAAATAATAGTCTGCAATTGCCAGACATTCATTCTAGCCAATGGCATAGTATAATCACAGTGCTATAATTTATCAGTGCATGTACATGTTGAACCTCAAATGAAAGTTTTGTTATTACCCTATATGTAACCATATCCATAACCTAATTGGTCCACAATTTGGGCTGGTAAGATCTGAGATGATCTCCAGGAGCTACATGTCACCCTGTTTTTTTAAGAAAGCACTTCCAAATTAAGCACTTAAGCAATTATTTTCTTATTGAAAAAATAAAAATCAGATGAAGCAAAAAAAGTAAAAGGTAATTGAGGCTAGATAAAAGCTATTAACCTTTCTCAACATTGTCTCTCAATTTATACAATTCAAGTTATTACCTGTCTTTGTTTACAACTAAAGTTAATCACAAGATAATCATGTCATTGACCTCCCTCACAAATTAGATTTGAGCAACATAATTTGCACCATTTGAGGGGAGATGAAAACAGCTGTTATAAAACCAAGCATGAAATAACTAATTACATAGATAGAATTAATCAAAATAATAATGACAAAAAGTCCCTGAGTGACTCTACACTATCAACTATACACTGAAGGCAAATCCATCAATGAGCAGTTAAAAGAACTAAGAGCTGAGATCAACAAAAGAACAACAATGCTATTTTCAGGAGTAATTGATGTAGTCTGGTGGTAATTGTAGGATAAACAGTCTTTCTACTACCACATCACAAACAGGTTGAAATAGTGACAATGATAAGGTTGAATAAGAGTGACCCAAACAACATAACAGAGGAAGAATTCAGAAACAACATAAGCCTCTTCTACAAGGCCGTTGTGAACACCAGAGGCCTCCACAAAGTATTCACATTCTTTTACATAAATACAGCGATTTGTGAAGATCTAGCACACACAAGTAGAGCAGATGCACAGATGATGCTGATGATAGCAATAAAAGGGATCCATCTGTATCAGAAATACTATGAAATATTTTCAAGAAAAATGAATGAATTACAAGAGATAACAACAATCTCAGAGAAAACATTAAAGAAGCAAAAATTTTGCACTATCATAGTACAGTAACAACAGAAGGAGAGGTGATATTGAAAATGACAAAACAGACAGAATTTGCAACAACAAGCTGGAGTGGCCCTAAAGCAGAGACAATAATACAGAAAGCTGATGAACTAGTCCACAGAGAAAGAGCTGTGTTAAAAATAAAACAAGCTGAGGGGCATGTGTAGCATAATCCAAAGATTAATGCTGCAAAAAACAAGAAGAAAGTGATTAGTTGGTCAAAGAAGATTAACATTGAATTATGATTAAATTAATTTTAAATCAAAATTAATTTAAGTTTAATTTAACATCATTAATTTTGTAAATGCAACTAAGAGACAACAATACCAAATAGTACTTGTTGATAACTATTTGGCAAAACAAAGGCAGGCAATATCTCTTCCACTATTTTTAGCCATTTTGGGCAGAAATTTTTTTTGAAATTCAAATCAACAGGTACTTTTTGAATTAAAACTATAAATAGAGAAAATTCATTTTTTAAACTGTTGAAGTAAATTCTTTGAAAATCTTATCTTCAGATTTATTTTGGTTTGCTTTTTATTACACAATGTCAAGCTAAATGGTAAACGCATTAGTAGTGGTGAGGACACATATCAGGAGTGATTTGAGGGTCCTTGATCAAAACCATGAACCTGCATTTGGGTTAGGGGTATGATCAGGAGTTTTTCTCCATTTAGCTGACTATTGATTCAATCAACAACATGCATTAAATAACAAACTTCAGAGATAAGGCTAAGTAGCCAATTATAGGATATTATATTTTAAATTAAATAGACTATGTAGAAGACCTATAAATAGACTGATAATGAGACCAAGCATGTATTACTAACTAAATGTAGGTTAGGAAGCTGCAAGTAATAATCTGCTTAATTATTTATCTTATTTAAAGCCAGTATTTTTTGTTATGGCTTAACATATATTTATTAAACAGCTAGTGACATTGCCAGGTTGCAAGTACATATTACACATTACAAATTGAGTTTTAGTCAAATACATCCAGCCTTGACACATAAGCTACTTGATCAAGCTGAGACTTGGAGACAATCCATCAGCAGTGAAGATGACTAGGTGTTGGAAGATTTGAAGATCAGAGTCAGCTGAAGGCCTCATAGAAGATCAGTTATCAGGGAAACTGCAGCAATTGATTCACACCTAAATAGTGTTTAACTACATTGGATGTTAATGAAAGTTAACTACAATTGTTAATAGAATAAAGCAGTTGATACAAGTACATCCCTACCTGCAATTAAAAAGAATTATATTGAAAAGGAATAAATAGATTTATGTTAGAGCTTGGTAGCAAATGCTAAGGGCTAAGGGAAAAAACATTGAATAGTCCCTGTTGTGGAATCCTATCCACTATTTTGCAAGAACTGCTTTGCTAGACATTGACATTAAATAGTGATCCTGTAAAATAAGGAGTAAATTGAAAGAAGTTCCTAAGAATTTATCCTAAGTACCTGTTGATTTCAAATTTTAAATTCATGTAGACTCATCTGCTAATGATTCACTAAAATTAACAAAAAGTGATTCATCCTCAGATTTTTGCCATATTCATTTTTTGACAAGTACTTGCTCATACAATAATTATATTTGATTAATAAATCTTGGTTAGATAATTCAATCACATTAGTTGCTAAACTTAATTATTGTTTTTCTTTTCAATCTTAGTTTTCTTAGCAGCTTAGTGTCAGATTATGCTACAGTATGAAGTAAGTGATTGAACAGAACCTTCATTGTGTAATGCAACCAGGAATGATACTATTTGCTCAATACATAAAAAGTAGTTAGATACTAAAAACAAAGACATTTAATAATTGCAATTACCAGAAACTATTGACAAATGATTGTATACATCACAAATAGGTAGCAGCTTCCTAATGAACATTTAGTGATAATGAATAAATAATTAATAATATCTAAGGCCACATTATTGGTCAATTTATAGTCAACAATTTAGATCTAAAAAGTTAAGATATGCCCTACACTTGGCTAACTTGCCATTTTCAAATTTGTTACTGCATGTACAAATGAAACCAAAAGATAGCTTGCTAAGCAAAATGGAGAAACCTTAGTTTTGTACATAACTTAGATGTATTTTGTGGTCAGGGGAGTAGAAACTTGAATTGTTCCTGTTGTGGAATCCTTACCACTACTTTATGTGTGTATAATAAGTGGTTTCTAAAGAATATTCTTCATCAAAATAATGCTGAGTTACTGCTATTTATACAATCAATCAAAACAGGTACATGTTGCTTTTAATATTTAAATTTACATAGATTCATCTGCATGTTTTTGCTAAAATTAACAAGGAGCAATTCATCCTCAGACAGGCACTTGCTTGAATTTTTGTATATTAAATCTTGGTTAGCTAATCAATCACAATAAATGCTAATTCAATTTTTCTTTTATATTTTCTTTCAGTCTTAGTTCTTTAATCACTTAGCAGCTTTTTTGTTGGATTATGCTACATATTTAAGTATATTTTATTACTGTAAAGTGCAGTAATCTTTATCTATTACATTTACATTGTAATTGTGAAGTTCATTGAACCATACCTTTTATGTATGATCAGGTCAGAGTGCCTACCATTTTATGTTTCAGCAGAATTTCAAAGTCAAAAGACAGAACTGTGAAAACAATCAAATTTTCCAGTTGGCATAATTAAAGGTGCACACTTCAAACTCAAAAGCATCAGGGGCACCTATATCACAACCCAGGAAACTCTTTGCAAAATATTTAGAACAAAAAAGCTTGAGATCTCTTAATTGGAATTTGACTTAATTAGATTATACTAATTTCCAACTTTAACTCTTAAATATTATTTTTGGTTGTTTTAAGCAGGCTCTTAAGTATCAGAATGCTAAGAACTTGAACTTCAGTAAGCTTGCAAAACTTGATTAAAAAATTCAGAAGTGAAATTGCCAAACTTGAACTCTAACATGATTGAAAATCCAATTGAAAATACTGCAAAAATTAAGTCTTTTAAATTTCCATTTCTCTACTAATTGCAAATAACTACTTTTTAGATTAGAATTAATGTAAAATAAATGTTTTTACATCAAAGAATTTCTGCCCCAAAAAACAATTTCTGATTCTCATAACACCACACTACACCACTTCTGTGAAATATTTTGAATTGTTTGTTACTTAGAAGATGCAGAATATATTTTCTTAAATTTTATCTAATATTACTGCCAGTAGAAATCTAATTGAAACATGAGGTCAATGCATAGTAAAATCATAGAAGCAAAATGGAATTTTATTTTAACTTTATAGTCCTTATTATTATGCCAATATTTTAAGCACCAATATCTGCAAGGATAATTCCACTATGCTTGTATTAATTGCAAAGCTTATTAAGTGATAAATGAAGTTCAGATTATGACCTATTGATTCCACTTTTTCTCTAGTCTAGAGAGTTTTGCAAAACATTTGTCCCATGGGTAGCACATCAGAAAAATCTTGCTCAACACACACAACTTGCCACGCCTCATTCTATTCCATGAATTTTTTTCTGCTTGATATACCAAAAACGTTTAAATGTAAACTGGTAAGCTGTTGACTAATTTCAAAGTATGGCTGCATGAAATTCATTGTGAGATGAAATATTTGACATATTTTGAGTTAGCTCACTGTGTGTAACAATTTGCAAACACATTTGACAGAAAAATTCTAAAATGATAAACTAATGCATAGATTAAAATCTATGAATGATAACCAAATTCTTATTTAACTGCAAGTTGTGCACAAAATAGAACACATGAATTTATTAATATTTGAATAAATAATTATTGAACAGTAGATATTTAAATGTCATGTGGTGCATGATTGCCATGAAAACCAATGAACCATTAAAGTTCAATTATTTAGTTAGTAAATTATTGCCTTAATGATTCCAAAATTTCAAAATGTGCATTTATCAATTACAAAAAACTACAGCAATTAACGTAAAATTAAATGAATGTCAATTAAGATTTAGAAATAATAACAAAAATACAATTGAAACAAATGGTAATACACTGCAGTTATAATAAACAAATGTATAATTTAATGAGTTTTCTTATTGATGATTGCTACTACACAATTACATTATATTTGGTAATTGCACAAACTGCTGTTTGCTCTACACAGAATTTTTCATCAACTTAAACAAGGTTCTGTTTATTAATTGTGCAAACTGCTGTATACTCTACTTAGACTTTTTCATCAACATTATTGAAATTCCATTTGATGGTGCTTTAGAACTGTATTAAAATTCTGCAGTTTCTGCTACCTGTCATTTTCATAAGGAAATTCTGACTTTTATTGAGTTTTTTCTAATTCTGAGTTCTTAGGATTAAATAACATTTATTTTACAATAATTGCAAATGATACAGAAATTGAACTTTAACTTAATTTAATTTTTAAGATATTTTCAAGTGGATCAAGTTCAAGTTTTTTAAGTTTTTCTAATTTCTGAACAAGTTTTGTAAGCTTATTTGACATTTATTTCTTTACATAGGATATGTTCCTTGCATGCAAAATCTAGCACATTGATTTTTTGCTATTTGTCTAATGATCATAACAATGAAATTGGATTAGATTTCTATGTATTATTTTAAGAATTTTAGTTTATTGTTATTTAATAATCTCATCTACTTTAAATTTTTGACAAATTTTGAAATATTCTTGTTTTCAGTTAATACAAAAATATGTAGATACACATTTCAGATATATGTATGAAAAATTCACTATTGCGAAATATTATAACATCATTATAATTAAAACAAATTAAGACTAATTAATACATTTGATAATAATTTGGATATAAATTATTTTTTGTGTTTATAAATTTTTTCAATGTTTCATACTAAACTAAAAAAAATCAAATTGTGAAACTTTGAATTTCAATTTAGTAAATTTGATTATATTGCTATATTACTGCAAATATTTAATACTTACATATGCATCATGCAAATTGATATGCTATACAACAATCTTAAACAAATCAAGTTTATATAATAATTCAAAAGATAATATGAACTTTTAAGTTAATTGGAATTATCTGTATTTTTCATCAACTGCTATCTTCACCAGAAGAGTGATGACTAATGTATGCTTCAAATAAAACAAGGTATGCATCAATGAATAATATTAAAAAAGGTACCATCAATAATCTTTCAAATATCATTGAAAAATGCACTAGAACCTAAAGAAAAATGCTAAAATTTAAACTTATATTAAATATTTCTTGTATTACTTTGTTTATAATATATTGTTGCCTTTGCAGCATCATTGCTCCCTTTTATGCTAAATATTTGTATTTAGCACCTAGGAAAGAAATTGCACAAAAAGAATTTGGAACAATTTTTTTTTGTCACATCCAAAAGTTAATTCTAGTCTTATCCACAGCTTGAAAATTTCAGGAAATAAACTGACCAAAAGTTAGCTATTATGCTTTCCTAGAATATTTTTATCCAAGCTCCATTTCATATTCATTTTTGGTGAAGTTATAGATATTACATGACTTTTAAAAACTTCAATTAGTCTATGCATTTCAATCACCTCACTGGCCTTTGTCCAATTTCAAGCTATTCAAATCAATTGCATTGCCAAACAACAAAAATGTATTTTTGATTTCCAAAGATCTTTTTGAAATAATTTAGGCCAATTTCATAGTGTTGAATCAAAAAATTCAGTTTTATTTGTAAAGTTGGCTAAATTTTGTTAGGTATGTAAAATTCCAGCTTACATGTAGTCATGAAAATGGGGTGCAGCCATGCCTTTCAAAAATATTAGAGGAATTAACAAATACACCCTGTGTAAATACCTTTCTGTGTACTAGTCAGGTTTTCAATGGAAATTGTTTTCCAATACTGTTTTTGATTCATTAACTATTTTTTTAATTCACTGTCAAACATATAATAAAATTAGCACCAAAAAATCACACATAATTTGCCATAAATGTGCACACTAGCAGGAAAATGTTTTTTGAATATCTCAAAAAAACCTTTTTTGAAATGAACACCTCAAAATCATTAAATAACATCTTTTAAAAACTAACTTTTATTCCATTCCTTAATTGTTAATTTTAAAATTTAGAGACATTGCAAAATTCAAAGAAAACCAACTTATTTAAAGATAAAATCACCAAGTTTATGGTAATAGAGTATGTTAAGCATTAGAGATTGCCTTTTCTGCAAAACCAATGAATGCCAATTTAGAATTCAACCTAATCTGTCTTTACTAAGTATTTGAAGAGTAAGCTTACATTGTAAAAATGCAATATAAGCAAACAATTGATCTCAGGTATATTGCAACATTTGTTGCTATTCAAAATTTCAGTAGAATCAATACAAAGTAATAAATACCCAAAATTACATTAAATCTTGAATGGTAAATACTAGAGTAACATATATGAAAATATTTGACATAATTTTTTATGTTACATTTCTACTGAAAGTTCTGAAAACGAAACAAAATATTTCAAAAAAAGCTTTAGGAATAGCAAAAAGTGTTTGAAAAGCTTAATAAAAACTAAATACAGAGAAGTTGGGTGGTATGCTATTTGATTGTACAAGTATGTTTTTGCATTTTGTAAAAAGCTTCATTTTCATGTGATAAAAATCTGTATCATTCGATTAATGTATTTATCTCATCTTTGTAGGTTGTAAATTCTGTTAATTTACCATTATGGTGGAATGTTTGGAAGTTGCTGGAGTCCCCTAACTTTCAAAGCAGTAATGTAGGTTTCTGATTGATATACCATAAAAAATATAATGTAATATCCTGTACCAGACTTTATCACTGTTAATTCACTGTTATCTTGTAACGTTGACTGTGTTATTGCGGGTAAGGATTTACTAAATGTTACTGCTTGCTTAGTTTCTTCTATTACATTACGTAACCATAATTAACTATTCACTTTTTAGGTGACGAACCAGAGTGGTAACTTCTGCATCGATCTTTCAAAGGGCATCTGGCAGAAGCGGATCTCCACATCCAATTTCACCATTCCTTCCAATGCTTGAGTGCCACTTCTCAGCTCAATCAAGATAGCTTATGTGTACCTTACATTAGCTCAGTGCTTACTCAAGGCATGACACAACTCGACTTAATCTCTATTGTGTGAAAGTGTAATATCTATTTGCAACCGGGAACTGTCACAAGTTGTTCATTCAATATTCCATGTAGCCATTACCGAAATATATTGGCTTTATTAAATAAACAAATATCAAACAACTTCCTAACTTACATTTATAATTACTACATGTAAGGTCGTTATTGGTTGATTATAGGTCACTTAATTTGGATCTGAAAATATATTAATATAATCCCTAAGGTTTGGCTATCCAGCTATTTGTAGAAGGTTAATTATTTAGTAGATGTAGTTGGAAATGCTAGTCGGCTAATCAAGAGAAAACCCCTATACCTAACTTAAGTGCACTTTTGTGATCTGGCACAGAGACCCTTGAATCATTCCCTGTGATGGATCCAGACCACTACTAAACACCACTTGATTAGCTTGACATTGTATTAATAATCAAACCATTAATAAGATGAAATAATAAGAATTCTGAGTAAAATTCTTTATCAATGCTTACAGTAGTTTTAATCATATTTATAGTAATTTGAAGAGAAGTACCTGTCAATTTAAATTTAAACATCTGCCAAGATGGCGGCTAAAAATAATGTAAGTGACAATTTGTCGAAAATGTTTTATTGACAGATACAATTATCTCTTTTTTGAGACATGTTATTTTCTTGGTTGGAATATACAAAATCAAACTGAAATAATCACACTTGATTTAATCATAATATTTTTTAATCACTTCTTTTTCGATCTTAGTTCTTCTGCGACGTTTTGCAGCTTATTTCTGTTTTATCTTTTGGATGATGCTACACGCCCCCCTCAGCTTGCGTTATTTTTAGCACAGCTCGCTCTCCATGCACCAGAGTGTCTGCTTTTCGAATTATCGTTTCCGCCTGTTGATCAGACCATGTTGTCTTTTCGAATTCCGCCTGTTTTGTCATTTTTAGCACTGCTTCTCTTTCTGTAGTTGTAATGTTGGCGTATCTTAGGAACCGGGTTTCTCTAATATCTTCTGCTATGGGTGTTAATTCTCTCAACTCGTTGATTTTCTGCGAGAAAATGTCATAATATTTTTGATATAACTGAATTCCCTTGATGCTGATCATAAGAGTCATCTGTGCGTCAGCTCTACTTGTATGTGCTAAATCTTCCCGAATTTGGTTATCAGGGTAAAAGAACGTAAAGACTTTTCTTAAACTTCGAGTGTTCGCCACATCCTTATAGAAAAAGCTAATGTTGTTTCTGACTTCTTCCTCTGTGATGGTATTGGGGTCGTTTTTGTTTAATCTCATCATAGTAACAATTTCGACCCTTTTTGTGACGTCGTAGTATTGATATCTTTTCTCCCATATATCAGTCCAAACTATATCATTCACTCCTGAGAACAACATTATAGCTCTTGGATTTCTTTCTTGAATTTCTTTCCGCAAGTCTTGTAATTGTACATTTATAGGCTTTCCCTGTGTTTACAGTTGATCTGGCGATATAGTGCCCTCGATGTAGACTCGCTCCTTGTTGTTCTGTTGTAACAGTATTGCTTTTGACTTTTTATAATCTTTTCTGTCGACTATGGATTTCACTTTCTTTTCAGTGTTCACGTATGATTTATACTCGTGTAAGAAGGTTTTCGCGACTTTGACGTCCTTGGGTATTCTCCAACAAGGTAGGACCATGGGTACTGAGATAGTCTCTGGTGGTGTGCATATGAGTAGTTTTGTTTTGATCTCTCATTCTATGTGCTGGTACGTGCCTTCTGTGGTCGATGCTGTTGCTAACCCTATTGTGGTAGGGTAGTTCATTTTGGCTTTGGGAATCATATCCAAGAATGCCTGCGTTAGTCCCTTTTGACTCAGTTTTAACCATAGTTCTTCTGTTAGCTCTATTCTTGAAGTAATACACTCCACGTCGATGGTGAGTTGATTGTATGGTCGCAGTAGTTCCTCCAGTTCTGTTCGTGTAAAAGCTTCAGTAAACATAAGTTTCATTGTCACTACAGTTTGTTGTTCTTGGATGCACTGGAAGTTTCTTTCTCTTATGTCTTTTGACTCTTTTGTTATTTTAATTTCGACCAAGAAACGGTCATCATCCGTGTCAATCCACTCGTTCATTTTAGCTGGACTAATCTCTCCCCACATTTCTATATTAATTCTATCAATCATCTGTTGTGTTTTGGGAGATAGCAATAATCTCGATGATGTCAGCAGTTGTTCTTCTTCCAGCATTTCTGCTTGGGAATTTGTGACCATTTCGCACACCTCTACCAGTTCTGTAATTCCTCCTCTCTTCATCATTTCAGTGCTTCTAAGGATCTTAGTAAATGTGCAGCAAAGACTATCTTTTTCATAACGTCTCATTTCGTAATCTAATATGATCTGCACATTCTTTTGTGTTATTATATTGCGGATTTCTGCTGTGCTCGCAAGTTTCCTCTTTATGATCTTTTTTTGTTGTGAGCCATGGCTGGTTTTGAAACTGTTTCATCCGTGTCTCAGATTTTGCTCCCCACATAAATTTTCTCATCAGTTCATCGAATATAGTAATTTTGCTGGGGCATATCCCTGTTTTGTTAGCGATGCTTATTGTTGATATCTTCCCCAACCGGTTTTCTTTCATGATGATCCTACTTAATAGTTTTTCCATGGCGTGCACTGGTTTTTCTGTTCTGTTTGGTGACTCTAGTTTTCCAGTATGTCCCTTTAACAACCAGTTCTTCGTTTGTGTATTGATCAGGGATATTGTGATTTCATATCGTTTTGCTTTTGATAATCTATGCTAGGTTTGTCATGAGATCGGTAATTTTAATTCCACTTCTTCTATTGTAAAGATGGCTAATATCCATGCTGTCGTTCTAAACTGTATCTCTGGTGCGTTCTTCTCCTCGAATATCATTTGCTTAAAATCTTTCTTTGTATTCAGTTCATAGGCGCGGTTTACTTCCGTTAGAGCTACTTCGATTGATTTGTGGAATTTTCTCGATGGTGCGTCAATTCTTATCTTAGGCCATCCCTCCTCTACTTTTTGTTGTAATTTCATTGTTTTCCAGATCGTTTGAATCTGTTGTAAATGTTCCTGGCGTTGAGTGAGGCTGCACTTTATGAATAGCGTGTTTGCTTTTTTGATGCCCTCCATATTCGTTGTTAGTTCTATCGTTTTTGTTTGCCTGTACAAATCGATCGCTATGCACAGTTCTACCATGATTCAGTAGATTTGCGCCCAATAGTCTATTTGTAAATCCAGGCGTATCAGCTCTGGGATCGTTGTGTTTTTATCTGATTTCTCCCATGGGAAGATATTTTCTCCCATCTGACATGCAATTTCCAGGTGGTCAGGAATCTCTTCTTCTGTTGTAATTGTTATTAGTACAATTCTGACATTTTGTACTCTTGCCATCCTTGTTGTGTCATCTACTTTCTTTTCTAATGCTTTCGTGTATTCTTTTTGTTTCAGGATGTGTATAATTGTGAGATTATCTGCATCCATGTTGATCTCTGGTATCTCCGCGATTTTATCTTTATATGCCATTATTGCTTGGGCTGTATCTAGTGTGAATGCGTCATCAAATACGACGTGCACTGTACTGCGCATATATGGCCTTTCTAGCATTTCATTAATTTCCTGTGGATAGCTGATAATTACATTAACTTTCAGCCTATTGTTGGCATCGAGCACAATTGGTAAGAATTTTCCCTCGATCCTTGCGACTTTTCTTATGTGGGACTTTGTTTCCAGCAATAGTTTTGCAAATGCATTATAGCACATCTTCGATGTTCCCATGAAATAGGGGTGTAATGTTTCCCCATCTATTTTTGACATCCGCTTTTCTCTCTCTTTTGATCTTACAGTGCGTTCTGAAGTTGTATCTGAGGAGGCGTGTAGCTGGGTCATCCTAAATGGTAGTCTACTGGTGCTTGGTTCACAGTCTGGAGGCTGTGAATCTGTGCTGATATTTTCTACTGCTTCACCCTTGAATCAGCTCACAGTTACTTGTACCGGCACTTGACCAGCTGTGGTTCTGGATGAGATAACGTCAGCCTTGAATCGCTTTTGTATCTCCACAGTTCTTCCACCACTTACACCTTCCTCTGGATCTCCGCGTGTCTCACCGCCCTTGAATCGGCATAGTGGACTATGGGAAGGAAAGTTGTGCTGCGCACCAGTTTTCTGCATGCCCTTGAATCAGCGGTGCAGATCCCTGGTGGGAGAGGCTCTTTGTCCGTTTGTCTCTCTGCCCTTGAATCGGCCTTGAGGACTACTAGGACGCCGTCTCACTCTACGTTGTCTATTCATCGGTTCTTGGTTCTTGTCCCTTCTGTCTTCGATTTGACTTCCGGTCTGAGAACTTCTGCGTATCCTTCTCCTTCAGTTTGTTGTTGAGAGTCTCTCTGTCTGCTGGGCTCTGCGCACTCTCTTCCTCATCAGTGGGTGCATCATTTTGTTCTATTTTCCTAAATGCAGTTAGTAAATTTATATCCCATGTCTCAGGGTCATATATAGGTTTATTTCTCACTGCCCTCTGAGGTAGTATCCTTCTACTCAGGTCATCATCCGTGGTTTCCGGTATGTATTCATCCTCGAATTCTTCTTTGTGTACACTATCTAAATCATACATATTGTATACAACCTCATTGCCATTAATTCGGCATATTTTAAATTCGGCATTGTCATCTATTTTTGTTTCTTCAATGTCCGCTGTTGCTCTCTTCAGGTTTTGAAAATGTAATAGTCTATTGTTGTCTAACATGTATTCATTGTTCAGCAATGTTTGTGTTATCATGTGTGGGCCGGACCATACTGTTTTCAACTTCCGGACTTGGTTTGTGTCAACAAGTTTAATCGGTGTGAATGCGTATACCTTATCGCCTACCTTATGTGCTTGACCATAAATTTTCTTATTATAGTTGCATTGTTGTCTCACTGCTGACTTCTTAATGTTGTGACACATAGTTTCGTGGATTCCCGTGATTTGGTTCCTTAGTTGTTGTATGTATGTGTTGTCCAATTTACTGCTGTAGTTGGTGTATTGCATTGATAATGGAGTTATTGCCTCTCTTCCAAACATGGCTTTGAATGGCGATACCCCAGTTGTTGCATGTACCGATGTGTTATAATAGTATTCGATCATTTCTATAACCTCTTTCCATTTATTTCCTCCTATTCGTGTTGTTGCCACTCTTATCAATTTAATCAATGTTCGGTTAAGTCACTCCACCGCTCCATTCACCTGGGGGTGGTAGGCAGCTGTGCGTTCACTTGCAATTTCCAAAGGCCTTGCCATCTCTTGGAATAGTCCACTTTCAAACTGTGGCCTTTTATCTGTTATAATCATTTCCGTCAGTCCCAGTCTCAATATCCATTGCTTTAGAACTAACTTGGCTGTGGTTTCTGCTGTGGTATTCCACATCAGGACCATCCTTGCGTATTTGGTGAAATTATCCACCATAACCAGCAGATATTGATAGCCTTCGGGATCTTTTGACAGCATTTCGAGGTCTATGTGAACTATCTCTTTAGGTTGCATCGCGATAATCTTTTCCAGTGGCGCTCATTGCGTTGGAAAATGCTGTTTGTTGTTTAGGAGGCATGTGGTGCATTTGTTAATAATGTCTTCCACGACTTTCCTGACGGCTGTTGTTATAAAACGAGCATTAAATGTTTTCTCTGTTTGTGTTATTCCCAGGTAGTAGTCTGGTATCACAATGAGATTGTTTCCGGCTTTGACATATAGCAGTCTGTTCTTATTGATCTTCCATTTATAACGTTCATAGTATCCCACCATTATATTTGATAGTGTTGTTCACAGCTCTTTGAGCTTCTTGATGATCTTGCTTAGGATTATATCATCTTTTTGTTTATCCACTATCTCTTATTAGTATTGGTAGCACTGCTTGACCCTTTTTGTCAACATTTATCTCTGGTAACTCCTCGTATTCGGTATGCAGCAGGAATTGGAATTGTTTCTTTTCTCCATCTGTCTTTGTCGCATCTCTTTGGTACTTCGGGAGTGATGTCCAGAAATCTGCGTTATTATGTAATGTCCCTTTCCTATGTTCAATCATGAACGTGAACTCATTTAGATACTCGATCCACCAAGACACTATCCCGGATTTGTCTCACGAAAACTTTTTTAACCAGGCCAGACAGCTGTTGTCTGTTTGTACTCTGAACTCTCTTCCTATGAGGAAGTGTCAAAACTTTTTAATGCTTTCAATCAGCGTGAGCATTTCAACTTTTGTGGAGCCGTAGTTCTCTTTGCTGGCCCATAGTTTGTGACTGAAGAACTGGATGGGCACTTCCTTTCCGTTTCTCATTTGGCCCACTGTTGCTCCAATTGCCACCTTGCTTGCATCACAATCTAATATAAATTGTTTGTTATAGTCAGGTGTATTGAGGAAGGGGCAGTTTCGCGAGTTCTTCCTTGATGTTATTGAGTTCCTCTTGTTCTTCCCATGTCCATAAGAATGGAAATGCCTTCCTCATTAATCGAGTCATTTTTGCCATTTTCCCTGCTATGTTTGGGATAAAGGTTCCATAATAATTGAAAAATCCCATGATTCTTTGGATGTCCTTTTTGTTGTTTGGCTTCTCTATTTTCCGGATTATTTCTCGGGCATTGTCTTTCATACAGATCCTTCCTTTTTCTATCATTCTTCTGTGAACACTATTTTCTCCTTGAGGATGTCGCATTTGTTTCTGTTGATTCAGAGTCCCACGTTCTCTAAGATTGTTAGTGTTCTTTCCAATTTCTCCAAGTGTTCTTGGACTGTGTCACTTGTGACTATAATATCGTCTATATAGGCGTTGACTCCTTCTTCCATTCAATGTGTCTTGTTCTTAAGTACCTTCGTTATATATCTCTGAAAAGTTGCTGGCGCGTTGCAGAGTCCGAACGCCATATAAATCCATTTGTACAGTCCATATGGAGTTATGAATGCTGTTTTCTCTATGTCTTCCTCCTCCATTTTCACTTGCCAATAAGCTTTACATAGATCTAGTGTTGTAAAGTATTTATGTTTGCTGGCTTCATAAAGCATATCCTCTATTCGCAGTAAAGGGTATGAATCTTTCTTTGTCACTTCATTGGATTTGCGGAAATCAATGCATAGTCAGTACTTGTTCCCCTGCTTAATGAACACAGTGGGTGCTGCATACGGGCTTTCACTCGGTCTGACAATCTTATTGTTGATTAGTTTTTCTAGTATCTGATTGTATTCTTCCTTTAGCTTGGGGTACTCTTCTAACTGGTAGCTTGATCGGTTTATCCATTGTAGTCATGATCTTGTGTTTTTCGCCTACTGCTTGACCAACACTTATCTCCCCATAGTTGAATATATGTTTATGCTTTTCTAAAAGTGTTCTTAATTTTGTGATGTCTCACTCTTCTAGATGTTGGTAATCTTCGTCATTTATCTCTGGTATCCTGTGTGTATCTTCCTCTTCTGCTTTTGTCCCAACGCCCTTGAATTGGCTTTTGGGAGTATTTGCGACTTCGATGGTGTTCGTCCACTCGCCCTCAAGTCGGCCATGTGGAGTACTATCCGCTTTCCTTTGCAAGTCCTCAAATCGACCATGCAAATTACTTGCTCCATCGTCGTCTTCCATTGCCTTCCAGATGAGTCTGATGTTAGTTCTGATGTATTTTCCGTATATTCTTATCTGAGATCTTTTCAGGTTCACGTTCCCGTTCATAGCATTGAGTATTGGTACCCTTCCTCTGCCATTTTTTATCGTACAAACGCTAGACAGCATTGAAACTTGTTTGGTGTTGATGCCTTTATTGTCATATAGCATTATGTTGGCTGTGATATCTTCTTCTGTTTCGATTGTGTGCATCTTCCATTGATTCGGCTGTAGATGAATATCTTCTTGTTGTTGAAACATGATCATTTTCTGTTTCTCCTGTTCCTCTTTGATTTCCATTTCTTCTTCTCTTACTTTTATTGTTCTGTTTGTGTGTGTCAACCACCACCAAAGGTTGTTCG
The DNA here is from genome assembly GCA_900660155.1 of Hofstenia miamia. Taxonomy (NCBI): domain Eukaryota; kingdom Metazoa; phylum Xenacoelomorpha; order Acoela; family Hofsteniidae; genus Hofstenia; species Hofstenia miamia. The sequence goes on along the minus strand of CABFPE010000851.1, from coordinate 14,762 downwards.
AACATTGTGTTCGCGATTTTCATTTGTTCAACATCTATCTTCTTGTTACAATTCTTCATCTCTTCTCGTTGAAATCCCAATTTCATAGCACACTCGTCTGTAATTATAGATGTTGCTGCTCCAGTATCGATTGTTGCTTTTGTCATCACTCCGTTAATGGCTATTGTTAT
>CABFPE010000851.1:2557-13592 GCA_900660155.1 Hofstenia miamia | reverse complement strand
TGATGCTATTCAACTAACCAGGACTCTATCATAGTATGGCAGCTGGAATATATTACTTTGTGTCAAGAGCCTATACCCAAAAACATTAAATATGCTTCAGAATATTTCATTTGCCTCAACCCTATATTTGTAATGGGTTGATTCTCGGAATATAATATCAAGAAATGTGACAGAATGAATTCACACAACTCTTGCATTTATAAGCAACTTTTACTTGCAGAGAAGAGATGAATATGTTGTCATATGCACAGAGCAAAGTCATAATGTAATATACAATGTGCATGAAGGTATGTCAATAAAATTTTTTCTCATCCATTTACCCAATGTGACTGGTCACAAAAGTGAAACTGAACTTATTGAATTATTGTTGGAAAAGAATTACAGAGCAGGTGTAACTTCAATGATCCAATGCGTACATCGTCCTAGACATTAACTGAACAAAGTAATGATATGCAGGCTTGCTAAAATTTTAAATGCAAATTACTCAAAAAGTATGGTTTTGCATGCAAATTGACATTCGAATTCGTAATTCTCATCCCAAAACTGACTGAAATCAGTGAAAAAATTTACTCAAATAAATTTTATGTCACACCATGTAATTAGCATGTTTGATGAATGTTTGACGAAAAATATCTAAATTATTTTGATGGCTTGTCTGATGGCATGTTTGATGGGGGTGATACACTGTCAAACATTTTCAAACATTTTGGTTGTTAAATATTGGTCTTACAAATATTGATAATGCATCACCTCCTTTAATTCAAGTGCAGGGATAAGTATTTCGTAACGATATTATATTGATGTGTATGTAATTGATTACGCATTACTATGCACAAATCAGTGTGTTTTCGTGTATTGAGTTCCTCGTGTATTCGGTTTTTCGTGTATTTAATGGAAAATTCCGTTCGTGTACGGTAGATATTTAAATGTTTCGTGTATTTATTTCGTGTATGTCAAGAATTTTTTTCATGTAATTTTTGAAATTTTTGCAAAAGTTTTGGCAAAATTTTTTACCCACCTTGACTTCATTTCACGAAATGTTAGGTGTATTTTTTGAAAAAAAACTAATTACTAACTTTATTTTAATCAAATTCAAACTCATAACTGTTATCAATGTCCAAAAGCCACTTTGTCTATCTTTGACTATATTTAACGACGCTGGGTGGCGCTGTGTGACAATTCACATTGCTAGGCGACACAGCGTCGTCTGATTGTGCAATACCAATTTTACTTGAATATGATTTCGTGTTTTCAGGTATTTCGCGATGTTTTCGTGTATGTATTTAGCGATATTCCTCTAATTATCGCGTATGTATGGTATGTTAGATTTTGCCGAAATACATGATCCTTTCCGTGCATTCGTGTATCGTGTACAATAAACTGCCATAAATGCTCTTATAAAACGACAGCGGATCGCATTCTGCATTAGGTCTTGTGCTTTGAAGACCAAAGTTAGTGACTTGAAAAATTTTCAAGTTTGCCGTTTTTTGAATTATTGGCCCAATCTAGATTTTCGATCTGGTTTTTTGTATAATAATAAGAGAAACAAACCATTTGTTGAAATAATCAATGATTATTAAGCTGTTAGTGAATATTTTGTATTGATAACCTAAAAAACCAGAGTGGTCTAATAAATTTGCAGGGTACTGTATTATATATATATATATATATATATATATAAATGCTGTCATGCTTTGAAATTAAATTTTTGCAATTTGTTTCCGAATAATAACCTCTTGTCTATACTATATGATATAGTTTTTAAACTTTATAATAGCGCAAAATAAATTTAGCTTATGTGTGTAAATTTTCAATATTAATCTAAAAACTAAAATTTTTAAATATATTTCAAATTTTACTGTCAGCACAGAATATCAACAAAGATGTTATTAACTATATTTGCGGTTTAGGAGACAATATTAAATTTCAAATTGAAACATTTCTCTTCCTCTAGAATGACTAATAATATGTATGATGTGATGAAGCTCATCAAGTGATTATGGTCATCACATGTTTTGTTTTTCCTGCACCATCAGGGATAGTACAAAAATAGCATAAACAAATTCTTAACTGTATGATGTGCCAGCTTTATCTAATTGTAAGTAGGCAAAAAAACTTCATTTAGGCACTGCGTAAAACAGCCCACGATAAAAGAATTAATGCTAAGCAATCATATCATTTAGAGCTGTTATTGGCCTTACACAAGCCTGGTATAGAAGTGTTGACGTGTGTTATTGCACGTCATTCTGTCAATTGCGTTCGCGTATTTCTTGCTTTTTGTCTAACTTTGAGATATTTTCCTATCTTGTTTTTCTTCCTGTCAGCTGAATTTACTTCCTTTTTTTTCCCTTCAAGTTCTCCTGTCTTTTTTCTTTTTCACCCCTACCTCCCTCCTGCTTCATCCTGAAGATCCATTCCCGCCCGCAGTTCATTCCACCCCATCCTCCATTACACGTAAGTTTTTCTAATTTGTTTGTATATTTTGTACTTTTTTGCCGCACCCTTGTCTTTTTACGATGGTGTCCTACTCTCTAGCCGTAACCCGTAGTCCTGCAGCTAACACCACCTCGGACAGCGTCATCAAGGCTCCAACCAACATCCAACAGCTTTCATTTGATGATAAGAAATTCTGTAACCTAACAGCAACTTTCATTCTGCCAGCTCCGACTCCAAGTGCAGACAGAACAGTATTTTTTAGGAATTGCTACAACGAACTAAGCAACAAAATTGTGGAACTTGTCAAGTCAGTCAACCCTAACAGTGCCAAGGAACTTCAAATATCACGAACAGTGGTCACACCAAGGAGGTCAAACCGCGTGTTAAGAGCTCTCCAAGTAATCGGAACGCCAGCTATTGCTGAAGATTTAGCTATACTCTTTGAAAGTCCCATCCAAGTTGCTGGTAAAAGTTTAGTACCTACAGAGTGTGAAAGGAAGCGAATCCCTCTCGTCGGACGAACGGAATTTCCCAAATCTTTCAGGATTAACATGCTGAACTTCCCAGCAAAGTGGAAAACGGAAGATCAATTCGCCCTTCTACAGTGTCGATCAGGTCTAAGTGAGTTCTCTCGTATCGAATCCCTAGAGCACAGGAACAACTACAATTCCTTGCAATCTACGGTCACTGTGTCTGTGAGCAACTGGTTGGAGCAGTGCTGCCTATTTTCTTGGAACGAAATGACGAAGACTCGTGGAGGATTTCATGCAGTGGACGAACTTATGGTGATATGTGATTGCCCAGCAATTAATATCTGCAGCAACTGCTTCTATACAGGCCACTCAAAATGCTACGCGCAAACAAATTTACCAGCTCCAGAGTGGGTCCAAGAAGTCCAGAACCAGTATAAACGAGTGGCCTATGAAGAAAGAATGAGAAGGTTTGAGGAAAGGGAAATGCAAATCAAACAAATGGAACAGCGGTCTGCAGCAGCAGAGGAGCAAGTAAAGCAGTCTCCAGTGACAGAAGTGCAAGAGATCACCCAACAGCAGCAAACACCAGTCAAGCAGGAAAAGGCATCTTCTCTTCCTCCAACTGTAGCCAGGAGAACTCACTTTCGACATGCAAGTGGAGGTGTCCAGCAGTCACCTCTGAAGAGGAAGAACACGTCGCCCTTGCCAGCTTCCCCCCGTAAGTTACAGGCACCATCAAGCCCTATTTTAGCTAAAAACCTGTCAGTCCCTTGAAAGTAGCAGCCCACCAATAATGACGCCTTCTGCACTTAGCAACCTTGTCTCCTCAACTTAAGCCACTTCTCCCTGAATGTCCTTATGCCGCAACAGGTTTTCCTCACCCTTTTCTTGAGTATGTTAAAAATAATAAATTATAACGTAAATGGCATTGCCTGTACAACTAAATTCATTAATATAATTGAAGCCCTAAGAACATTAACCCTGATTATATATTTCTTCAAGAAACAAAAATTTCGGATCTAACATCCGAAGTTAAAAATTATCTAGAAAGAAAAGATTTCTTTGCCCACATTATGGAAAAAACTACCGTAAGAAAGGGAAGACTTTTAACGCTTTGCAAAAATTCTAGCCCAAAACTAACTTTAAAATACGAATGTCCCTCCGCCCAAATATTTCACCAAAAACGAAATAATTTGATCGTAATCGGAAAAGATGAATATAAAATATACTCGAAAAATTAAGAAACTCCACTAATCGCCCTTATTATAAAACTATCATGTTAAGTGCAGGAGACACCAATTGCTTTTACCTTCCAAATGACGTCCATAATTCCCAATCACAATTAAATTTAACCCTACCTAGGTACAACTATTTAAACAATAACATATTAATTAATTTTAATCTAATTGATACATCTGCTTTTGTTGACAATTATTCTCACACATATTTTAATAATAATAACATGTATTCCTCTCGTATAGATCACTGTTTTGCTACGCAAGATCTAAACATATCAGAATCCAAAGTAATACCAATTAAATTTTCCGACCATAGACCATTATTGACAAAATTTCTAACTGACAATCAAAAAGGGCCAGGTGTATGGAGAATGAACACTAGCTTGCTTGATAATAATTATGATGAAATTTCAAACTTAATTTTTCGTTTCATTAGACCATGGTGAAATTTCCAATATTCAAATTAAGTGGATAATCATGAAAGGAAGGGTTAGAAACTACTTGCAAGCTAAACAGAAAGCCATTGAGTCAAGTCGCTTTTATAAAGTCAGATACTGTGAAAAGCAGTTGGAGTTTCTGTCCCAAGATATGTACAATTATAACGAACTTAAGATATATTATGAATCACAATTGGAAAATGTTCAAAACTTAAAGGCCCAGGACGAATTGGAATACATTAAAGAAATTGAGCGTGAGGTCAATGAGGGCAGCACTAAGGACATAAAAAATTACATTAAAAAGTCAATGGATAAATTAAATATTGAGTGCGTACAATTAAGCAATAATACTCTCTCAGACAATCAAGATGATATCATAAACACTTTCACTGATTTTTACAAACACTTATACAAAAAATCTGATACACAAGTTGGAAACAACAATTTAATTTATCCGCAAATTTCATTAGACAATAAGAACGTTTTGAATCAAGAAATATCCATTGACGAAATTTACCAAGCAATTAACAAATTGAAGAATTCACCCGGGATAGATGGCCTTAATGCTGCCTTCTACAAGACATTTCCCTCAATTCTCGCCCCGCACTATTTATTGTTAATTAAATCAATTCTAAATTATGGCCGAATTTCTCATAGCATTTCTAACGCAATTATAAGACTATTACCGAAAAAGGGAAAAGATTTAGAACATCCAAAGTCCTGGCGACCTATTTCTTTACTGAACATGGATTTAAAAATTTTATCACATATTTTGAATAATAGACTAGGACCACTGGGACAGAAATATATTCATGCAACACAAACGGGCTTTATAAAAGCGAGAAACTTATCTTTAAACATCTCAACTATGCAATGCATTATAGATATATGTAGAATGAACAACATGGAAGTGGGAATAGTTAATATTGATTTTAAGAGAGCTTATGACTCAATTGATCACGATTATTTGTTTAATACATTAGAAAAACTTGGATTACCTGACATCATTTTGAATCTTATCCGCGCACTTTATTCAGACAATAAATCATATCTATTAATGGTTTTCTGTCCCCAGCAGTGCACGTACAGAGGGGCGTCCGGCAGGGATGCCCCTGTCATGCATTATGTTCAACTTCGCAGTAGAACCCTTCCTGAGTCAAATACGATATTCGCATCAAATTCATGGATTTATGTATGACAACATAGAAATAAAATATCTTGCATTTGCTGATGATATTACACTAATCGCATCAAATTCAGATAGCCTTGCCAAGCACTTCAAACACCTGGACGAATTTAGCAAAATAAGCGGACTATCTATAAATAAACAAAAATCAATTTTCACAGAGATCACCGGAGCAAAAGAGTGGTCTAATGAATGTACATCAAATCATAATGAAATTTTATTTCTAGGTGTAGGGCTAAAAATATCTGGCGATAATTCTATTAATAATGATGCGTTTCTAAATGATAATAAATTGTGAATAAATTTTATTGCGAATCGTAAAATGTCTATTTATGGTAAGGCCAAAGCAATTAATGTTCTTTTATTAACTAAATTATTATACAAATTACAATATTACCCGCTATTACCAGTAAGCAATTCAATTCAATGTGCTATCAATAATGCAGTATGGAAAAACAATGATCTTTCGCGACCAACTAAATTATTGTATTGCAATTACAAAAACGGAGGAATTCAGTTAGGAAATATCTATTATTATCAAGTAACTTATAAAATAAATAATATATTCTAAAATAAATAATATATTCACAATACTCAGAGCAGATTGGCATCCCTCATTATCATCCACACTAAAAACACTAAGAAGTCTAAAGTTTCAATTAAACCCCGATGGCTGTAGTACCCCGATTAGACTCAATCATAAACAAACCAAAAACTTATGGGGATCCAATTCAATTTAAACAAGATATAGAACCGGAAAGTCTGCAAAACTTTATAATACACAAACGGGGTTTCAAGTTAGAATTTAAATCGTCCATCAAAGGTAAATCTCTAAACGATTTCTCTCATTACCATGAACTAGATATAACAAAAATATTTGATAAAGCTTCAAGCAAGCTATTGGCTTATTACTAAATTTTCAATTCAAAATATACTCCAAAAATTAAGAAACTCTACTATTCGCCCTAATTATAAAACAATCATGTATAAAGTCACCTTGAATCGAATCATAAATCGCGATAAATTTTACTTTTCTAGATTAATTGAGACGCCCTTATGTAGATTATGCAAAATAGAAAATGAAAACCCCAAGCACTTGATATTTCACTGCGCAGCCAGAATAACACAAAAACCAGCAGACTCAAATATTTTCTGACTTACTAAGTACATCAAATTTTTACACAACCATAGAGTACATTATAAAAAGCATAGTCCTACCAAAAGACCAGCCATCATTATTGATGTGACTGCTACGTTTTTAATTATGTATATATTATTTTAAATTTACCCATAAACTTTTGTAGATTCTTCGTTTGTCCCTTTTTAACGCCTCGGTAAGTTTATGTGTATGTTTGCCTATTGATTTATTACTTTGGTTTACTTATTTATTTTTGTTGTGTTTTGTCTTCTTTGTTTAGTTTGTCATCCATTTTGTGTTAGTTGTTTTTCATATCTTTGTTATTCCTTCATGTGTGCTTTCGTCTTGTTTTGTTTGTAATATTTACTTATATTTAGGAGCCTTATCGCTGTCAACGGCTGTTTTTGTCTGTTTTGCTTTATTTTCGTTTATTTAATACACTTTATTACCCTTACATTAATATTTAATAATAGAATAGTGACGGGTATGAGGCAGTGCGGTGACAAAAGAACTTGCACAAAATTCTTATGTTCTGAGTACCATTTTTGTGTAGAAAAAACAAAAAAAGGTGAGTAAAAATGCATTTTTAAAGATAAGAAAGATTTACCGAATTCAATAATTGGAAAGAAAATTCATTTGGAAACAATATATTTAGGACAGTAAATCCAGGTAACCAAAACATTTGGTAATGATAAGTGGGTTGCTGCTGAAAAATTATACTTGCTATCAATTTTATTAATAGTTTCTGACCCGATAAAACTGTAACGAAAATTCATGAATTTTCTGAAGGGTACCCCTTTTTTAATGTGCGTCTGTAATAATAAATTAAAGTGTTCTCCATCTGAGGTAGTAGGGTTAAACGCTGATTTTAATCCTCACTTATCGCCAATTGGGCTTTATTATTTTTTGAACTTCCTGTACCACTTGCGCTTGTAAATACACTGATATATATATATATATATATCAGGAACAGATCTAGAAATTTCTGATGGGGGTACTGAATCCTCATACATTTTTCTACATGTTATGATAACAATTTGAAAGTTCTTGCTGATGTTCTAGTTTGGGCTTTCTACTATTGCGTTTTAATTTATATTTATATATATATATATCTATTTCTGGCCCCGTACTAAAATTTAATTTGCTAAAATTTATGCATTATTAATAAAACAAAATATCGAATAGAGATATTACAGTCTCAGTTGAAATTAAAAGCTAGTTCCCGGTTTTGTACCGATATTGCCTCATGTCTTTTTTTGTTTGCAATATCGCCACCTATCAAGTGGGCCCGCTATCAGAATAAGTAATGGAACAATTTCTTCAAGACTATTGACTATACCACCATCATTGAAGTTATGCTGTAGCAAGATTGAATCTTGATGATTCTCCAGGGCCTCTAATAAATACCATGGATGGTACAGAACATCTGAAATGTTACGTAATTAATATACTTAACAGTTTTAAATCGATTAATTTTACAGCTTTTGTAGTTTATACAAAGAGCTAGTTTGATCGAGCACTTTGATTGTGTACAATATAGCATTTGAGAAATGTCCAAATTATGTTGACTTCATCAAAAACACGGATGTGGCCAGCGGTAAGCATCTGGGGTTTAAAATAGCTCAGATGTAGGAATCTATGGTTTTTCTAGGATTTTAGTTAAATTCTCATAGGTTTGGAATTATTCTGTTATTTTTGCAAAAAAGTGAGGAAGTTTTTTAAATTTCTCCTAACACAAAAGGTAGAGACTTATAGTTTTTTCGAGAAAAGTGGGGAGACAAGCCCTCCCCGTGGTCACATTCTTCAACAAAATTTTTTAATAATTATTATTTACTAACTGTGCACACATTTATGTATACTGTGGAAGCAGTTCATTCAACTGCTTTTATAATTTATTAATTTGAAAGCTTGGTGGATGTTAGATGAAGTGTGTAATATTGGAATATGTTTGCTATGTGTAAAAAATTGGAAAGTTTAACAAATATTTGCCAAATCCATGCAAGGTTTTGTATATTTTAGGGAAATATTATATATAAATATAATACTCATTGAATTTTGATGGGCTTGACAAATTAAAAGATTGTAATTTATCACTAACTTGAATGTAGTTATGATACATATAAATATTAATTGGAACATCGTTTTTTAATTTTTTTTACTGGCATATCACATGATCCATGCAAGCAATACATTTTACGCTTCAAAAGGAAAAGTTATTTTGAAATTTAGAAAAACTGCTGGTGATTAATTTTGCAGAATCTCTTCTTAATCCCGGACTTACAATGATGTAACTGATGGGATTAATGAGGGAATTTAAGAAACCAATATAAACGGTATAGTTATACGCAAAATGTCTATAAATCATAGCGGAAGCATAGGTTCCTAAGAAGTAATATATAGTATTCGGTAACCAACAAATCATGTATATGATTGAAATTAAAATAAAAGAGATTGTGAGAGCTCTGAGTTTCTCATTTGCTTTTCTTACTTTCATAAATGTTATTGTATAAAGAACCAGGATTACAGTGGATGGAAAAATGACAGAATATATCGAATAAATCGGTTGCAGAATGGGAAATACTCCAGAAATACTAATATATTTTCCTTGTATGATACAAGTACCTTCTGAAATATATAAAAAATAGGTTCATACATACTCCACAAAATTGCTAGAAGCCAAAAAATAACAATCATGGCTATATTGATATTGCAGTCGGGGTTACTCTACCAGTCAACGGACTGAAGAGTGGGTGGCAACAGATCTGCTCTGGCACTTCCCCTAGAAGTGTGCAGCCGGCTTAATCATGCTTGCCCTCTGGCGACCCCTGGCACGCAGAGTGCTGATCTGTGTTGAGTCTGATCAGCAGAGAGTGAAGCCGAAGGCCGAGCTTCATGAGAGGGTTGCGCCTCTCTACAGCTTTCACCAACCAAGGCTACTAACTGAGGTAACTCGTGAGCACCTGCGTCTGCCTGTTATGGAGATCCTGATTATTTAGGAGATATTTAAACACTTGTAGTGCAAAACACCAAGTGACGTCCTAAAATCTCCGTAACTTAGAATGTCGGATCATAACTAAAACCCATGACAAAGCAAAGCTTCCTCATAGGTAAGGCTCAGCAAATGCTGGCCTAGGCCTATCTAGAGGCCAGAGACAGAGGAAAATCCTCTGTATAACTGCCCTCGTAGACGCACTCTACGGCTCTGGGCATAGACGTCGCCGTCTGCTCCACAGAACAGACAGTCTCACATCATCGTCACCGCCCCCATATGTGCAAAGCACACATGGTTGCACCTTCTTATACCCTATTGTTTAACGTCTACTTTAGGTTCGGGACTCCACAAAGAGACGCGCCCATCAAGTATTGGCTCAGCGTCTCCGCTTCTCCAGGAACCACCACGAGGAGGTTACTCTCTAGGACGATTCAGGCATAGCCCTTTCGGTTCCCATATTGATATAACTTTTGTTCCACTTCTTGTAAAGGAATGGCAAACGTACAGCAAAGAAACGGTCTATTGCTATGACCACCATGATGTATGAAGACGCATTGCGGGATGACCACACTAAAATTTCACTGATAATTATTTTGCAATATAAAACAGCTAAAAGTAGATTGCTTGGCATGGAAGGACGATCAAGTGCCCTTCCCAAGAACACAGCAATGCTGAACATTAAATCAATTAATGCTAGCCACAGAAAATAGATATAAGTGGATTTCTTGAGTGAAATAATTAGAGCAATTATTATGCTGTTTGCAATGATTGATGGAAAACGGATGCCTGCATAAATCGTTCTTTCCTCAAATGGAGGATTAATATAAGGCGAAACCAAATTCGTTTGAGTAATATTCATCTCTACCTAGTTTTTTCTTCAATGTGCTGGAAAATTTATTAGCAGTATATCTGTTCGGACTATGATTGGCTAAACAATAGCAAATCAAATGTTAACATTGAATGGACACATAACCACGTTTGGAAATTTATCTTTCATTTGTATCATTTTATCACCTGTACACATACTTAGTCAATGATTTTAGTTTATTATGCAGCATATTAGGCATTAATATACAATCATTGTCAGGTCCGGATTGGTTTTGAAAATCTTAGGGCGGATTTGAGGAGGGAGGGA
>CABFPE010000850.1:222906-235812 GCA_900660155.1 Hofstenia miamia | reverse complement strand
ATATATATATATATATATTGTAGAATTGGAGGGGGCAACTAAAAATTCGGTAAATGTTTCCATCAAACGGGTGCTCCTTTGGAGTAAGAAAAAACAAGTATAAACCTAGCCCTCCTCTGGTTCATATGAAACAACTGATTGGTAATTGAACGTAACTATCTTTCAATAGATTCAAGATGAGTTGTGTCAACCAATTCCACATGGCATTACAGCAAATTTCTATCATGAGCTACGTGTTCTCTAGCGGAAAGTAAACGTTGCTACCTTACATCATGTCTCAATTTGTATTATCTATCTCAATAATGATTGTTATCCCTAACCTCTGTCTAACCTATGTATAAATAAGTAAATATAAATAGCATATAACTGCCATGCATTCATGCAAGCCCAAAGGCATGATTTAACCACAGTGTATTAAATTATGTGTATTTGTTCAAATGAAAAGAAAAGAACAAGTTTTTAAACTAACCATATACCTATACCTAACCTAATGCAACCACAATTTAGGGTTTGTAGAGAAGGAGCTAATTGTCGATACTCGTTCTCACATTGGTTCCCAAATTATTGTCAGAGCCTAATTCATTATCACCATTGCGAATAGAAGCAAAAAGATAAAACCGGGTGAGAGTAAAGATAACACTAGTGTTAAGCTAAGCTAATAGATTTTCTGTTCAAATTACAATGTGTCCTAGGTATTTATACAAAATGAGTTAATACCTGCATTGTATTTACAATTTTCCTTCATTGATCAAAGTTTAAATTAAGCAAAGTGAATTTAAAATGAGGGGACAATCAATTAAATCACTAGTTCGTATGACTTATGTTAAGTCATTGCAAAGTAGATTGAAATAAATCATAACAAATCAAGACACTATTTACAAAAGGCTTTATATATTATACAGGGTGGGCCAGAAGTTAGGGGGCAATACCAAAAATTAAATTTTTTAATATAAATTAAGCATTTATTCAGTTTAATGTAATGAATAATAAATGATCCTTATATTTACAAATACTCAAATTGTCCACCATTTATCTTGATGCACTTCAAAACTCTGTTCACCATCGATGATCACACTTTGTGACAAAGCTCTGAATTAATTGAATGAAAAGCGTTGGTTATTCTTTCTTTCAACTATTCCAAGGACGTGGTTTAGTACTGTACACAGCTTCCTTAATAACTCCCAAGAGGAAGACGTCAGGCAGAGTAAGATCATGAGATCTTGGGGCCACTCAAGTCCTCTCCGTCGGCCTATCCAATGATTACCAAAAGTGTCAGTCAACCACTTACAAGCCACATTTCCATAATGCGCTGGGGCACCATCATGATGAAACCATATTTCCTGTTAAATTTGTAGGTGAGTGATTAAGTGATTTGTGCATCACTGCCCCCCTAACTATTGCCCACCCTGCATTATAAGTAATATTATTATAAAATAAGAGATATCAATGGCAACCAAGGAAACTTTTGCTAATAGTCACCTACTAGTTTCCCTGCCTAATAGGTGCAACCAATCAAATACAGAGTTCTTGATTGTACTCTGATTGACATTACATCTCCCTTGCCTACTTTAAACTTTGAGTAACAATTTAAGGCAAGGCACTAACAACAACTACTTTTATGCTTGCCTACTTTAAACTTTGAGTAACAATTTAAGGCAAGGCACTAACAACAACTACTTTTATGCCTCTTCTATTATGTCTTTTGCCAAATTATCATCCCAGCTCTTACCAGTGGTGTAACGTGGCCACTTGGTGACTTGCATGAAGCGTCTCTATGAGTAATGTTGCATTTGTACCTCATCCATGAAATCTCCAGCCACCTTTCACCAATGATGCAATTAGCTCAAATTCTATTGTAGCAACGTATGAAAATGTTCTAAAAATGCTCATATAGTTGGAGACACTTCATGGCAATCAGAAGAGTCATGGTTGCATCTATATCACTAGTGTGTGCATCTTCTTCCTTGGTGGCCATGTTGGATGTTGGGATAGAAATGAAAGAATACTGAATGTAGCAAGTTAGTTTACATTACTTCATCAAAAAACAACCTGTTCTTGTCACATGGCATTAGCATTAGTCAAATCTGCTCTCAACATAGTAATTACCTTGACATGCTTAATGACGCCATAATATTTAGTTAACATTTTAATATTTTCTACCCACACTAGGTCACTAGTTCCAGCAAAAAAAGATTAAGATGTGGGGGTTGTGTCAAGAGATGGCTTGGCGAATTTTTTCCAGTTGTACATTGATTGGCTGCACATTCTTATGCAAGTCTAGGAACATAAGTCTCACTTCAATAAATACCCTTTTTGGCATGATCTTCTTCTAGAAACTTTTTATGGGTGGTACAGTACTTGTCTGATCTAACAGGCTTGGGCAGATGAAGCATTGCTCACAGCATTCTTGTTGGTCATAGTATGGACTGAGATGGCCTTTTTTCTGACTCTCCATGCTGGGAGGATAAGTGGTGATTTCAGGCAAGGAGGTGGGATGCATATTAAATTAGCATTGTAGACGTGGTTTTCCATTTCATCAAAGGTGGTTCACTTGGTGAGTGTAGCTGTTCCTACAGTGGGATAAATATCTAACTATTCTTGATGGTGTCTCAGTACTGGTTACTAAATTCATGAGCTCATAGGGTGGTGACATCCTTTTTCTTGATGGTGAGCTTGGTGGTCATACACTTGACTCAAAGTGCTATCTGGTGCTCAGGCAATTGTTTGACATTTAGCTCATCTTTCATAAGCATTACAATGAGACAAATCCTCATAAGATCAACAATGTCCTTATCATTTGTTGCTCCATACTTGTGTTCCCACATTGTGAACTCTCCAATTTCAGTCATCTCCGATGAGAGGTGGGTTCGCAACACCTATTCTGATTGGTTTAGGGGTGGTTCATAACACCTATTGTGATTGGTTGAGAGGTGACCAAAAGCCTGTGTCACTTTTTTCTGATTGGTCGAGAGGGTGGGCTTTGACCCTGTGATGTCATGGATATTGACAGGGGTGTTGTACTGATGTCATTTACCTTGTATAGTCATGTAATTTTACTAGTTTTTATGTTATTTATGTGGTCTAACTTAGTTTGCATGTTTTATTTTAGTTTACAGTTTTTGTGTTATTTATGGATGTAATTTAGTTTGCATTTTTTATTTTAATTTACACATTTTGTGTTATTTATGTGGCCTAATTTAGTTTGCATGTTTTATTTTACTTTACAGTTTTTGTGCTATTTATGGGTGTAACTTAGTTTCTTAGTTTGCATGTTTTATTTTATTTTACAGTTTTTGTGCTATTTATGGGTGTAAGTTAGTTTGAATGTTTTATTTACCTAAACACACACATTCACACATTTCTGCTAATATATGTGGCATTGTGTGTTGATTCATGTACTTACTAGTTTTGTAATATTTACAGAGGTTCAATTTAGTTTACATGTTTTATTTTACTTTGTTTGCATATTTACTTGTTTGCACATATCTATTTGAGTGACATTGTTAGCTGAGAGTTTACTTTGTGGTTTGTGATAATGCATTGCTGAGTACTATCCATAGGAACTTCTATACATAGATAATGATTAACAATCGGTGTAATTTAATTTGCTTTTTCTATGCATTACATGATAAAGGCAATTTCATTTTCCAAAAAATTATAAATGCAATGTTATTAGTAAGATTTTTATACATATACATGCTTTCATTAATACACTATTTTGATATTAGTTTTAATGGCGATCTTCTCTTTGCATTTCTTTTTTTGGTTGATATGGATTTTTGTGGTTGTAAAAGTTTGCTGACTATTACATCATTTGTTGACTTTGCACATCTTTTTCAGTTTTACTTTATGACTCTTGCGTGGTTGTATACATTACATGGGTTTCTACTTTTCACTTCTTATAACTTTCCAATTATTCACTTGGTATGGAATTAATGTACGAATTTGTTAATAACTCTCTCATTGTATTTGGTATAGAAGCAATGACAATTTAATTATTCACCATCTTATTGTAGTTGAGGTTGTTTTTTTCACATCACCAGATATGATTTTCAACTGACAAACTAGTCAACTCCATGTTTAGATTGCATTCTAAGCGTACAAATGTAAAAAATATAGACAGATGGTATTTAAAATGTATATTGCTAAAAATTTTAAGAAAATTACAAACTAAAAATATTAAGGTTAATATAGTGAAAAACATTGTTTATAAAATCGCTTAACCATGTTATAAACTCGGAAAATTTGTTACAATTTTGGTAAATATCATCTATAAATGACACCACAAAAGCAAAAAGCAATGTGCATAATTTATAGTTTCAGTCAGTTGTTAGTTAAAAGATAGAAAAATTCAAACACAATCTATTTAAACAAGATCAACATGTTAAATTTGTCAAAACAGAAATGCAAAAAAACGTGAAATGTTTATTATTCACACCTAAAAAATATAGATGCATGGTATTTAAAAGGTAGATTGCTAAGAATTTTGAGAAAATTAGAAACTAAAAATTTTTTGGTTACAATAGTGAAAAACATTGTCTATGAAATCATTTAACTATTTTATAAACTCGGAAAAATTATACATGTGATGCTATTATACAAAATTTAATTCGTTTTTTCAGGGACTATTCATCATATACAAAGGGTTACAGTTCATTTTTTAAATACATTGCTACACTTCATTGTAAAAATTCTTAGATTTAATTTGTTTTTTGCTAATATCCAATATACAAAATGGAAAATATAATCAATTCTGGTGATTAAATTGGTTAACTCCATATCAAGATCATTCCCTAAATGTACAAATACTTGTAAATAGTGTATTATTCATAACCAAAAATACAGGTACATGGTATTTAGAAGACAGAATTTTGAGAAAATTACAAAGTAATATTTTTAAGTCAATATAGTGAAAAATCAACGTCTATAAAATTGCTTAACAATGGTATAAAACTCTGCTATGACATGAAAATTTTAATATATATTTGGTAAATATCATCCAAATGATGCGACAAAGTGAAAATCAATGTGTATAATTTATAGGTTGGGAAAGCTGCTAGTTATAAAAATAGAAAATTTAAATTGCATATGATTAAACAAAATATTCAACATAGTAAAAATCAATGAGTATAATTTAGTTTAAGGCAGAAATTTTAAAAAACGTACTTGATTAAACGTGAAATATTATAATATGCATAGGATATCAAACAATTACACGTCAACATACCTTGTTATTTTGCGTGTAGATGCATTTGAAACCAAAATGCATCGCCTTTAATCTTTGACCTGTCACCAATTTGCATCATTCTTTCATGCTATGGAAAGCATCACTTGATGTCAACCATCATTTTACTTCCTTATGCCAAAACACTGTGATGGGATTAGTCAGCAATTATTAACAAGAAACCACATCAAAAATTTCATTCCAGGACTGTAAAATTAATAGTAGTGAGTGCTATTGTAAAAGCATAGAGTTGATGTGCACTGATATGAAATAATCAAATATATGGGTAGAAAACAAGGCGCATAAATCTACATGATAAATATTTTGTATTAATAACAAAGTGTTTACAAAGAATTTTGTGAGATATAATCGCAGACAAATTTGTATGACAAGTACAAATAATAATATTTCCCAACAAAAGTGGAAATCAACACATTTAAATTTTTTTTAAATTGTGAAATAATAATTTATTGGTCAATATAGTGAAAACAACACCAATAAAATTGCCTAACCACAGTATTAGCTATCACAATTTGAAAATTTAATCAATATTCAAATTTGTACAAACAATGAA
Source organism: Hofstenia miamia (assembly GCA_900660155.1). Lineage (NCBI taxonomy): Eukaryota > Metazoa > Xenacoelomorpha > Acoela > Hofsteniidae > Hofstenia > Hofstenia miamia. The sequence continues at coordinate 230,014 of CABFPE010000850.1, read as the reverse complement.
AGCAAAACATTAAATTCAAGGGATCAACGCTGCTTCAAGTCCAGCCTACCCAATATAGTTTATATTGCTGGCCCATAATTTGTCTGAATTTGATTCACATTGTGAATTGTAAACTGCTCACCAATTTTCAGGTCATAAAGAGATATGTATTGTAACCAAGGTTCTTCAGAGACACTGTTAAGTTCACCAATTAGTACAGGGCATGCTATCTTCTCCTCAGTCATTAACATACTTTTCACCTCAGATACAGGTCTTTACTCTTTTTTCTTATTGCCTTTGGTAATCACCCACATGCTCTGGCTTTAGATAACCTCATAGATTTTTGGTCTTATTTGATATTTGCAGCTTTTCTCACAATTGTTCTAGGCAAAAGAGTGATTAGATTTAAAATTATCACTCATTTATTTGAGAGCATCAACATCTAAGTAATAAAATAATATACCAGGGCTAATGTATTAACACGTGAAAGAATGAAAGATGAAAGTGTATCCGCCCATCTAAACTTTTTTTTAACTTGTAATTTGTGTTTTTAATGTGTTTTATCCTTAATACACTGTTCATGGATATTTTTGCACCTAACATTTGTTCACCTTTCAAAAGTGCTGTGCAGCTGGTAGCTGTTGCTTACCCAATGTGCTCTTAGGTTAGATATAAGTATAGGGGTTTTTATTTGTTATAGCTTTCCTATCATTTGTTGTTCATATTACTATATTATGATCTTTAGGTTAACCCTTATAGGAAATTACATGACTTATTTGTATTGGATTTCAGTAATTCCATTATATGTATTTACCTGTAGAATGAACAACCAACTATCCTTTTTATTTCTAGCTGCATTGGCTGTTCACATGTATATCAGGTTAACGTTAACATGTACAGCTCTATCTGTAGGGATATTACATGTAGGGAATTATAACAAGCTAATGCATCTCAGTTGCAAATTCCACTTATATTACAAACTCACTAATAACAAGAACAATCAATGCAATAAATTTGTAAGTTATTACACACTATCACTATCATTTCCTCATACACTGTTTCATGCACTGAGTCACTGGCATTGGAGTTGGTGTTTCTCTCAATGTTCAAGTAGCAGCTGGAATTAATTGTGATCTCATAGTTTCTTCGATTCCTCTTTGTGCTTTGCCTCAGGTCGGGTTTTGACCCTGTACATTGTACCATCTATCTCTTGTCTCACACCTAAATTACTGTGGTTAATCCAAGCTTCAATATTAGTTAAGCAGATATTATTTAAATTAATAAGCAACAGAAAGTTAGAGTAAAGGAAGAGAGATGGAAACTTGGAATCTGTCACCTACTTTACTAGTTAAGGAGGGAAAAATGTTAAAGCAGCTCCTAAATTAAGTTAAGACTTATTAGTTGGAAGGTTGTCAAGATTCTACATGGTGACCATGACAGGCCCCTGACATGGTCAAAGAAAGATTTGAGTTAATATAGTTGTTTCTTCTTGAATCACTCTAAGAAATAAAAGGACAAAAAATAGTGTAAGCAAATCAATAGTGACCTGGAAAAAATGAAAAAAAAGAAAAGGAAAAGAGGGAAACAAAAACTAATAATACTAAACCAGAGCACAGAAAATTTAGGAAGCGACTAACCAAAAGAATACTCAAAGCTGAAATGAAAAATGGTACATTTGAAAAAGAAAACTAAGAGTAGACCAAAAACTCAAAAAACTCCTCAGACGAGGAACACACCTGAGACACAAGATGTCACTATATCCCCCGAAAGTGAACCATCCCCAATGGAGCAGGTGTTACAACCAGTAAAATTAACTAATGAACTTACAATAGTTCAATTAATGGAAATTATTGATAACAATAATAAAGAAAGGAAAGAATTGACAAGACAAATAGAACACCTAACAAAAAGAATGATAGAGGTGGAAGCAAAAAATTTTGAAAAAGAAAAATTGATTGATGAAATCAAAGAGGATACAAGTATTCAGCTAACGGAGCAATGAAATTTGTTTCAACACCAAATTGAGAATTAACAGAATTGAATAAAGAGACAAAAATTCAAATGTGAAAAATTGCAAAAAATGATGACAGAATTACATGAAGAAAACGTAAGTTTACAAGAAGAAAACATAATCAAACAATTAGAAATTGATAATTTGAAAGACGAGTTACAGTTTATTGAGTTGAGAAAAGGAGATGTAAAAACAATAGAAAAAGTTATTGAAGAAGAACTGGAGGAAGTAAATACAGCAATACCACAAATGGATAAAATGGTAGAAGACTATAAAAGCACACAAATGGAAGAGGAGTTTATAGCAAAACTAGTGAAAAATGTGACAAAACAAGTAAAAGAAAATTGTGAAAAACCAATAGAGAAGAAACTGATATTTGAAAATACGATATTGTCAGAAGACAACAATAATGATACATTGGTATGTAAAGCAATATTACCAAAATTTACAGGAAGAATGGATAACTATTCACCCACATTTAATGAATGGGTAGAAATTTTTGAAATGAGTATGAAAGAAAGGAAAGTAACTCAACAAAGAGCAGCAGCAAGATTTCTGCTATGCCTAAGTGGTGCTGTGTACCAACATTATTTAGTGCTAGACACACAAACCAAAATGAATTATAAAAAATTAATCAGAGAATACCAACAATATTATGATGACGAAAGTTTTAAGAGTCAATACAGAATGTTGTTAAATGGGATAAAAATGAATAGCAGAGATGACTTAAGAAACTACATGTCTCAAGTAGAAAGACTATTGAAACTGAGCTCAAGAGAACAGAGATATTCAAAATATGATGTAAAGGTCTACCAGAGGCAATACGAACACAATTTCAAATCAAGTGTGATGCAGATGATTCGCTAGACAAAATGATAAGGAAGGGACTCGCCATACAAATTACAATGGAAAGTAATGCGAGGATCAATGAAAAATCAACAATAGGGAAACAAACGATAAATCGTACTATGCTGATGGTTAATAAGCCAATAGGAAAACCAATAACTAAAAAATGAGGAGAGGAATTGGTGAAAATAAAGTTGAAAGATGGCACAGTGAAACAAATAAAGAGAAAAGACCTAAAATGTCAAATGTGTGGCAATAAAGGGCATATGAAAAAATATTGCAAGCAGCAAGTCAATTGGATAGAAGAAGAAGAGGCATATTTCAATGAAGAAGATTTAATTGAAAATGAAGAAGAACAAGAGGAAGAGGAAGAAATTGAATTGATAGAAATAGAAAATTTAAACTAGAGGGAGTGCCGTCTCTGATAAAACAAGCACCCGAATTAATAATAACTGACCTACTAAGAACAAGCACAATAACAGTTGTGGTCAACAGAGTTATGGTCGATGCTACAGTAGATATGGGAGCAGTTATATCAATAATAACTGACGAATGCGCAGTGAAAGTTGGATTCCAAAGAAGAGAATTAAATAATGAAAGAAATAGATTGATAAATGCATCAGGCAATTACATAGATGTAAAAGGTAAGTTGGAAAATGTACCAATAAGAGTAGCTAATACAACATTCCAACAAACATTTAAATCCACTGTGAATGTGTTACGGAGAAAAACCAACTACCATATGAAATCATACTTGGAAATGACTTTTTAACGAACAATAAGTGTATCATAAATTACAACAACAATACAATAACCGTACAAGCCACAGGAGTCACTCCAACTTATTTAGATAAAGCAGAGATAATGGAAGACACAATGATAGTTTAAGTTGACGTGAAGATGTGAAAATATTGCCGAATGTGCGAAATCAAGACAGTGGATAAAATAAATATGGAGATAATAATATATAATCAAGTGGGAATAAACACGAAAAAATTATCAATACCATCTAGTCTATGTATGATAAGAAAAGGGAAAGGATGGATACCACTATTGAATGCGACAAATCACACAGTCAATGTAAAAAGAGAGAAAGTGACCATAAAAGGGAAATGAGTGAAAACTGAAAACCAGATGGTAAATAAGACAATCAATATAATAACAGAAAAAGAGGAGCAAACATTTCAGATACAGGAAATTAAAGAGGAAGAGTATCAACACCTGAATAAAGAAGAAAAAAGGGAATTGATAAGAATTCTGAACAAGCATAGTAAAATATTTAATTTTGGTGAAATCAGCGTGGGAAAGGCGATAGGGGAGACACACAAGATAATCACCACAATGGATGAACCGATAAGGCTACCCTGCAGAAGGGTACCAGAGAACCTAAAAGAAAATTACAACACACTCTTAAATGAGTTTATTGATAATAAGATTATAAGGTCAAATGAAAGCCCCTATGCATCACCAACTGTATTTGTAAAACAGGGCAATAAATATAGGTTGTGTATAGATTTCAGGAAACTTAACAACGTAATGAAAAAAGATGCTTATCCATTACCAAGGATAGATGACATGATCTATGAAGCAACAAAAAATAAATATTTTATGTGTATCAATATATGCAAAGCCTATTGGCAGGTGCCAATGGAACTGAAAGACATTGAAAAAACAGCTTTCATAATGCCATATGGATTATTTGAGTGGATGTACATGGCTTTCAGACTGTGTAATGCACCAGCGACATTCCAATGATATGTAACAAAGGTACTGAAACAAAACAATAAGAAAATGGAGGAAGGAATATGCACATACATAGATGATATATTGATTGCAAGTGATACTGTTGAAGAACATTTGGAGAAATTAGATAGAACATTGACAATTCTATATAAAGCAGGATTGCGAGTAAATGGGAAGAAATGCGAGATTTTAAAAACCAAAGTTGTATTTTTAGGAAGACAAATACAGCAAGGTAAAATCAAAATGAAAAATAATGCAAGGGAAATGATTTTAAACATCAAAAGTCAGAAAACGAAAAAAGATGTGCAAAGAATAATGAGTTTCATTAATTACTATGGATCATTTATACCAAACATAGCCCAAAAGACAAATAAAATAACAGCACTACTGAAAACGAACTCGCTAAAATGCCTTCATTAAACACACCAGATTACCAAGAAGAATTCATCTTGGATTGTAACGTGAGTAATGTAGAGATAGGGGCATGCTTAGGGCAAATGAAAAATGGTAGAGAAGTCCCAATACAATTCTTTAGTAGGCGATTGAAAACTAGCAAAGAGAATTATGGTTCAACAAAGTTAGAGATGCTAGCATTGGTGGAGAGTATAAAGAAATTTAGATACTTTCTGATTGGGCAGAGATTCAAAGTACGAACTGACAACAGTGGGCTGGCATGGTTGAAAAAAATCTCAGGCAACAAATCAATCATCAATAGTATCATGCTGGATTGAATATTTAAATGAGTTTAGATTTACAATAGAACATAGAAAGGGCACACTACACAAAAACGCCGATTTCTGGACTGCATTACCAGAGTATCAGAGAGATGTGGAAAAACAAGAAGGAGAAAAGAAGAAATTCGATTTTTTACCACATAATGAATACAAGGAATTGCCAGAAATTAACGCAGATAAGAAAGGCCAAGTGATAATGCCCATTGTAATCAAGGAGGAAATAGAAGAAAGCAAAATTGTTGAAAAACAAAACATGGACATGATAATGATAGAAATAAGAGAGAAATTGAAGAATGAAAATAAACACCTGAGTAAAGAAGCAAGTAGTTATTACCAAAGATATATGTGGAAAGTAAACGAAAATGGATTACTATACATACAAGGGAAGACACTTAGAATAGTGATTCCAGAGTATTATAAAAGAGACTTGGTAAAGAAAATCCATGAGAAAGGACACATTGGAATAATTCAGATGGAACAAACATTTAATGCCAGGTTTATAACAATAGGAATCCGAAAAGTTGTCGAAGATGTGATAAACAAATGTACCATATGCTTATTAAACAATAAAAGTCACTTTCCATGACAAACTGCGCCATTAGAGAAAATTATTGCAACAGCACCAAACCAAATAGTACATGTTGATTTAGAAAAATTGTCCCAAGATGATGAAGGATATCAATATATTTTGGTGATGGTGGATAATTTTACAAAGTATGAAAGAATGATCCCATTGGATTCCACAACAGCGAAAATAGTGGAAGAGAAAATAATGAAAGAATGGATATTAAAATTTGGACCAATAGAGGTAATAATATCTGATAGAGGAGTGCAGTTTGAGAGTAAACTATTTGAAGAGATGGCAAAATTAATGGAAATAATGACAGAAAAAACAACAGCATATCACCCACAAGCAAATGGGGCAGTGGAAAGACTGAATAGAATGATGATTAAATTTATAAGAGTGCTAATGTTGAGAGTTGGTGGTAGGGAAGCGGCAATGCCTATCTCAATGCAATATAATACTTATGCAGAAAAACAAGATAACAAATATATCAGAACGATTAAAAATCAGTTAACAGGAATCCATGAAGCAATGTGCCACAACACTAAAAAATCTGTGATAAGACAGCAGAGAAATTTTAATAAGAAGATCTACGGAAAACCACACAGGAAGGGTGATAAGGTTTACACGTACACATTAATGAGAACACAAGATGTAAACCAGGTAAGGAAATTAAAAACACAGTGGTCAGGGCCATTTATCATTTCACAAACATTACCTAATAATAATTATAAACTTAACAACGGTAGAATTTTACATTTTCAAAATTTAAATGGGCAATAAAAGACATAGAACAAGCAAAATTAGATGAAAATGCACAATTTAAATTAGTTGAAAGTAATGAAGGTATATACAATGAAATGGATGATCTTGATAGTGTGGCAGAAGAAGAATTTCAAGAAGAATACAATCCTCAACAGGGAGAGGATGAAGTCGAAAAGAGAGTTATGCCCCAGAGGGCAGTAAAAAATAAAAATAGATATGACCCTGAAATATGGGATTTAAATTTAGTAACTCCATTTAGATTAGACAATGAAGAGATCCAGCAGTTGATCACCACTGAAGAGCAGAAGAGTACGCAGGAGATCCCTGAAATCTGATCATCAATTAAAGGGCATGACGAGGGGAGAACACACTAGCAGTTACAGTGGAAATACTAGGTCTCCGCAATCAAATTGTCAGCTAAAGGGCATGAGGATGGAGCATTCTTCACCTAGTAATAGAAGAAGA
>CABFPE010000850.1:204185-216797 GCA_900660155.1 Hofstenia miamia | reverse complement strand
GTCCTAGGAAGTTGCCAACCAAGGCTTTAGAGTGCTTCCTACCCTGTGAGCTAAGTCATCCAATTTGTAACCACGATCACAGTTGCTTAACCTCAGCTTACCAATCTGCGTCTCTACCAACTGGGCTACCTGCCCACATTATTATTATTATTATTATTATTATTATTATTATTATTATTATTATCATTTGAAACAAAACGATAGGTGGATGGAAACCAAAATAAATTGACTAAAGGTGTCTCTTCAATCCTTCCCTGCATTGTATTTATTAGATGTTAATGGCATAGTTGGAAAGTTCAGTGAACTTGATTATCTACTAAACAGTTAAGATTTCTTTATTGTCAAAGTACAAAGACAAAATTAACTACAGAAATTCCAATCACTTTGTTAAAACTAAGGAATTTTTATATCGGTAGACAACTTGAAAATTCACCCTAACCCTACCCACAGGATCTAAGGCTGATATAGTAAAATATTTGGACGATATGAGAGTAATTGTTTTTATTTATGAAAACTGTGCTAAAGAGGATATCGATTTATTCTCAAATAAATTGAAAAGATAATGATGCTTATACTGAAAGCAATTGGAAAACCCAAGAAATTATAATTGCACATTATAAGAAAGAAATCAACTTCTAATTAGTGGTGGCAAAATTCAGTTTATATGTAAATGAGAAGAGAATTGAAGCTATTCATACATATAAATATGTGACCATACATTGATGATGACCTTACTTGGAACTCACATGATTAATATATCACTAAATGCGTGAATTTAGGGATCAGGCAACTATATTTCATTTTGAAATTTAGAAATGAAGGTATGCAATGACTATAAAAGAATCTAAGTTATTCACATTACAAATCAATATTTTTCCAATATATTTATATAAATAAGAGGTGTTTGTAAGAAATATCACAGAACAACAGAGGAAATGTTTGCTGAAGCTGTTGAAATTATTCGCAAGAACTACAAATGTGAAAAAGAGTGAACACTAGTAAAATTATTAAGCATGAACTTTTTATAAACGATAAGTCTTCCCAATATATTGTCTGACTTAGAATAAATGAAGAGTTGTTATTGACAATCACCCATCCTAATTTAAGTGGAATGGTGTAGTAAAAGTTTGTCTAATTGGATTTTTTGAATATCTAAGGAATTTCTTCCTTATCTCTGTGACTTATTTGCAATTGATTAGGATAAAGAGAATTTTCTTTCTCATTAAAGCTTAAGGCTGATGACAATTGAAAATAAAACTTTATTTTATGTTAAAAAGAGCGAAAAACAAATCGAATGAGTAACACATTCAAAGAAAAGGTTATGCTTTTTAAATTCAGTGCTTAGGATTCAAATGACACTTGAGAATTTTCAAAAGCTTAACAAGTGTTATTAGAACTTCAAGGCTTTAAAATAGAGCTTTGCTTTATTGTTTGTTTTGATTCAGCACAATTCGTCAAAGGGCAAATCTCTGAATCCAGTAATCTTTGTTGCAATTGATGAAGCTTCCTTAGAAGAACGCATTTAAGGAATTTGCTAAGTTTGTTTCAACAGAAAATTACCATTCTTAGAAGTTTACAAAATGGTTTAGCGCTATGCCTCATTTTTGAGGCGCGATATGGTCAATGTAGTGGATTCTGACACGACACAGTACAATTACTCTAAAGTTTTATTGGTTAAGTGGTCCACAAGTTTTCTCATATAGTCACAGGCAGGATTTTAAAATTGGGCAATCTTCCAACCTGGTGTATTCTTAACAAACATAATGATAAAAGCATGTATATAACCAATAAATCATGACTAGAGGCCCTACGAAGAAAATGTATAAATCAATTCGGCAGATGGAACACTTTCGCAATCTGCTCAAAGTATACCGGCTAAATTATCGATCTTCTGTATACAATGACCATTCAAGCAGCCGCAGAATTTATGGAGCTGCAATAAAGAATTTCCTATTGTTAAAGAACTTATTATGTACACTAGTACTAATAACCTATAATGTATGTATATATTCAAAGATTGTTTTTTACTCACTTATACATACAGTTTACTTAAACATCTAATAAAGGTCTTAAGAACGAATGTCTTTGCAAATTTTTCTATTTATTGTTAAAAATAGCTGAATTCATTTGTATGTAATAAACCTTTTTAAAATNTAAGTTATTCACATTACAAATCAATATTTTTCCAATATATTTATATAAATAAGAGGTGTTTGTAAGCAATATCACAGAACAACAGAGGAAATGTTTGCTGAAGCTGTTGAAATTATTTGCAAGAACTACAAATGTGCAAAAGAGTGAACACTAGTAAAATTATTAAGCATGAACTTTTTATAAACGATAAGTCTTCCCAATATATTGTCTGACTTAGAATAAATGAAGAGTTGTTATTGACAATCACCCATCCTAATTTAAGTGGAATGGTGTAGTAAAAGTTTGTCTAATTGGATTTTTTGAATATCTAAGGAATTTCTTCCTTATCTCTGTGACTTATTTGCAATTGATTAGGATAAAGAGAATTTTCTTTCTCATTAAAGCTTAAGGCTGATGACAATTGAAAATAAAACTTTATTTTATGTTAAAAAGAGCGAAAAACAAATCGAATGAGTAACACATTCAAAGAAAAGGTTATGCTTTTTAAATTCAGTGCTTAGGATTCAAATGACACTTGAGAATTTTCAAAAGCTTAACAAGTGTTATTAGAACTTCAAGGCTTTAAAATAGAGCTTTGCTTTATTGTTTGTTTTGATTCAGCACAATTCGTCAAAGGGCAAATCTCTGATTCCAGTAATCTTTGTTGCAATTGATGAAGATTCCTTAGAAGAACGCATTTAAGGAATTTGCTAAGTTTGTTTCAACAGAAAATTACCATTCTTAGAAGTTTACAAAATGGTTTAGCGCTATGCCTCATTTTTGAGGCGCGATATGGTCAATGTAGTGGATTCTGACACGACACAGTACAATTACTCTAAAGTTTTATTGGTTAAGTGGTCCACAAGTTTTCTCATATAGTCACAGGCAGGATTTTAAAATTGGGCAATCTTCCAACCTGGTGTATTCTTAACAAACATAATGATAAAAGCATGTATATAACCAATAAATCATGACTAGAGGCCCTACGAAGAAAATGTATAAATCAATTCGGCAGATGGAACACTTTCGCAATCTGCTCAAAGTATACCGGCTAAATTATCGATCTTCTGTATACAATGACCATTCAAGCAGCCGCAGAATTTATGGAGCTGCAATAAAGAATTTCCTATTGTTAAAGAACTTATTATGTACACTAGTACTAATAACCTATAATGTATGTATATATTCAAAGATTGTTTTTTACTCACTTATACATACAGTTTACTTAAACATCTAATAAAGGTCTTAAGAACGAATGTCTTTGCAAATTTTTCTATTTATTGTTAAAAATAGCTGAATTCATTTGTATGTAATAAACTTTTTTAAAATATATGTACTAACTTGAGTGAATAAAAAATTGATTGCATCATCATTTTGTATTAATGAGAGGAATTTGTGTTTGTACATAAATTTCATTTATAAGCTTATGTGTTAAAGTATTTATAACATTTATTGATTTTCATTAATATAAAAATGTTTCTCTTTAGAATTTGTAATTACATTCATACGTAACTTTCATTTATGAGCTTTTTGACAGTATTTACTGTGTTTATAGATTTTGTATTCTATGTATTGTGTAATCTTTTCAGCAAATAGTAAAGTTTATCTCTCAAATACAGAATGCAATTTGTAGAATGCCTTAAAATTTGTTTTTATGTGTTATATTTAATTAAAAAATATATAAACAAAACCACTCATTCTTCAAAATACGGAAAGTAAAATCTGAATTTGCCATAAAAATCGTCGTATTTAGTGCATGCACGTTTTTCTTTGTTGTTTTTGAGAGTTTATACCAATACTGTCATGAAATTTTCATTTGTTTAATGCTTAGGACGAAAAGATATCTTCATTTTAACACATTATTCCGTTTTTTACAAAAATTGTGACCAATTTAGTCAGGTGAATTCATGAGTACAAATGGAAAAATTGAATGTGTAGCAGTTCATTAACTACAAAGAAGTGAATTAAAAATTTGTGTCATCATTTATATGGCGAATACAATAAGAGGAATAAGCTGATGAAGGAATTCATATATTGATTCAATATCAACGGAATATCTAACCATATATAGTGTTAACCATTGTAAAGTTTCAAAACAGTAAAGAGTGGAAAAATCATGTAAAAGTCTACTATCATTTAAAGTCACAAACCATATAAACTGAAAAAGATGTAAAGTCTACAAATGTGGAAAACCCAAAAACATATATGCTGAAAGAAAAGTAAAAATCAACAGTCATGCAAAAGAAGATCAGTGTATAAAGTCTACAACTATATATAACTAATATAATAATAGTGTTTGAAAAAAACATGTATATGAATAAATCTTAATGATAGTATTGGATGTATAATTTTTTTAGAAAACAAAATGTGTCTTTTTCAAGTAAATATATATCCCTGTCTTATATTTGAAAATTAAATGCATCTTTTGCATGCTATTATAATATGTAAAGATTCACAAGGAATGAATTAATTTACAATTATTATATAGACTAACTAAGCAATAGAAATGTAAGGAATTTTTACGTAAGAAAATTATTCATTTTCAAAACGCAATATGGCTTTGATTTTTTATCCAGTAAAAAAAGCACATTCTCTTGAATACTATGCTGTAGAAACTATATCGAGTTCAAAATTTATTTCTAAAATTTTCAATCTCTCTGTCGCAAAATAAATATTATATTCTTGAATTCAATGAAAAAAAACCTTAAAAAGCTTCATGTGATTTGAAAATGCGTTATTTAATTGTGAAAATTTATGAAGTGATTTAATTTTCATGTTTATAAAATTTAAGACTGTTTATGAATTTGGTAGATAACAATCTTTACAATTAGATACATTTGACATTTGAACAATGGGATATATACAGAAAATTGTGTAATTTTGACATTTTCTGTGAAAAGGTGTAATTTTGTGCACATACTAATATACAACCAGCATTATGGAATTTCACATTGCTAAAAGAAAGTGAACTACGGTGAAAGATTTCAAACATTTTGGTAAGCTTTTTTATAATTCAATCTCTGGCGTTTCACATGTTTTGATTTTTAAGGGTTTTGCAATAATATTCTTAGTTAGTTTTACAGATACATTTTACTTTTAAAAACGTAATCAATTTTAATTTTTAATGAATTGCTGCGGGTTTACCATCCAATGTTAAGTAAATTTTATACTTCATGATAAATAAAAACGCCATTTGTTAAACTTTTAATTGCCATATGTTTTCAATTTTGATTGTCTTCTCATTTGAATTGGATTATTAACGATTAATTTAGATACTACTGTGTGAAATTCATAACATGCAATTCACATTGCATATGTTTCCTACAGTATTCCCATCGCAACATAAAGCTATGACGAATATAATCAATGTTCATTAAATTGTAGATGAATTCTTTATATGAACTTTATTCTCATTTATTAGTTTTGAATATTTTTTGTAAATAAATTTATTATATTTATAAAGGTTAGTTTTCTCTAATTGTGAGAATATGCGTCTGTAAATGCATGTTTTCATTTTTGATTGGAAATATATATTAACTATGACTTTTATCCAAAAAAAATTAGCAATAGAATGTTTGTAAATCCAAAACTCTCTTAAAATTTTTGCACATAGAAAAAGTTCTAATTTAAATGATTTTAAATATTGATTTTTAATGTGCATAGAAAATTTTTTTAAAATTTTGAACAATATTTTGCAACTCAAAGAATTCTAATTTCATGGGATTTTGAAAAATTTTTTACCTCTATGTGTATAAAGAAATTTGTTACATTTTGAACAATAGATTGCAACTTAAATTTGTTTGTAAACATATATTTCAATGATATATTTTAATGACGTCAGAGACGGCCAAAGTACACAATTACAACATCAGATATGCCCACCAAGGCACAAAGGAAAAAGTCGAACAGCCTTTGTCATAAGGCAAAAATTATACCACCTTCCACTACAACAATACTGAAAATATACACAACGTAGCATGCAAAATTACTCATGAAACACTTAAAGATATTATCACTAAAATGCGTAATAAAACTCATACGAATCTTATAGGTATAGGAATTATTAAAATAATACATGAAAACCACATTTAAGGTTGAAGCATAAATATTATTACTATATACCAGAACTTTGAATTAATTCAAGTTTTTAGCATCCACCACCACACCTTCCTTGCACCACAACTTCAAAATTCACTGCTAGCTCTGTGCACTTATTTGATCACTTTACTATTGAGTATGAGGTAGCAAATAGAACATAGAAATTGTTGCTCATATTTTTTATATTCAGTGAAGACTTCTTGGTATGTTGGACTAAATTATATTATATAAAATATATTTGCCATAATAAAATCATTGTTTAGTTGGAAACACAGTTAGGAAAGACATGCCTTTACTACACGGCTTAATGGGTTCAAAATTTGAGAAAATTTAAATTTTTGGAATGCTAGCTCATCTCTTTCATCCAACAAGGTTTGGGCTCAATTCAACTATACGATTTTAATACTGCTAGATTTTCAGGAAAAAGTTGACATTCCACAAATTTTTGATTATGTATGAAAAGAAACATTTTGTTCATAAAAACAATCAACCATTAGCTAAACACAATGCGTTCTTGGGAAGCTTTTGATATATGCCAGTGCAAAACAAAATCACATTAATTTTGAAATTAAAAAATCACTTACGTTATTTTATTTGAGATTTATCAAATAGTTTGACATTTGTTTTATTAAATGTCGTCTAAATGTTCTGCAGCGGAACATGGAATTCCCATTGAGGCAACTTTTTTCATCCGATTCATTAACAAAAGAATACGTTAAAACATTTTCTATATTTTCAAGAAAAAAATAATTAAGTAGTTAAATCTAAATCAATTTGATATTTTTATGAGCTTATTATCAAATCATTGCTTCCACGTAGGTCAAAATCTCCATGGAATACTTTGCTGAAGTTAGTGAGAAATGTATTGTGGGACATTGAAATTGTATTCAATTGAGAGATGAATTTCTATATTTTGGATTTATTCACTAGCACTGGATACAGGTGTCCCACAATCATTGAAAAGCATTTTTTATTGCAAACATTAATAAATTTTGTATGCAATAAATAAAATACTCCGACAGCTTGCAGATCTCTTAGCTTTTAGATTTACTATTACTTTGAAACTTTCATGTCTAAACGAGAATTGATTCAAGTTTAGGGAACTATCGCCTGTGTATTTACATGCATATGGTACATTTGCTATCAAATCTTCTTACAAAATCTATATTTTTAGCAATTTTACACAATTTATTTTTCATTCAAGTCATTAATTTTTCTAATTGCAGTATATATTGGGAGATTGTTTACGAAAAGTTCATTTCTTTGTGGATAAGAAAGTTAATTAAATGTTGACATAGTATAATTATCCTACCTAGGGGCGGGTTGATTTGATCCTCCTTCCATATTTTTAGATATAGCTCAGAGACGGTTTTTTAAATGAACTATCCTTCCATAGTTTTTTTACCTTGTTCTGTAACTTTTGATATATGCAGTTAGGATCAAGGGTTACAAAGTTATAGCGACTTAAAAAAAGTCCATGAAAAACTGACATTTTTTGAGAGTTTCAAAAATAACAATTTTGGATGTAAAGGCCATAAATTGAAACCAATGCATAATTTTCAGTGTAAAATTATAAATAAATGTTTTCTGTGTTTCATTTGCATTAAAGGCCTTTCTCTTGATTGCTTTTTTTTGTGAATAATTCTAATATTTTGTGTCAATAATGAGAAATTTAGAAAATTTGAAACATAACCTAATTAATATGGGAATAATTAGCATATTTATTATAGTATCCTAAAAGGGTTTTTCCAAAATATACCTAACATTTCAAAGTTGGTGTTGATCAGATGTACTGTTTTCCGAGATCTTAGAGAGGCCAAATCAGCCCCCTAAGGAATAACTGCTACATAAAAGTCCAGGTAATATAGGGTTAATATATATAAATATAGACGTGTATATATTCCCGAAATTACTATTCCTGTTAAAATATAGTGTCTACTCTATCCAGATCAGTAATTCTTCAACTGACTTCATTTTTCGTAGAACGTATGATGATCACATGTGAAATGAGGAATTCTCAAGCAATTACAAATACGCAATAAGTTTAAGGATGTATTCACAACTGTACTTGAACTTACAAAACTTTAATTACACTTTAGAATCTCTGTTAGGGTTCGAATCAAGAGGTAGTGCACCAAAATATTCGGTATAATTTTTAGTAAATTGCTATACGAAACAAATTTGGTCAAAACCAAATTTCAATTTCAGAAAGAGCCTATACGTCATGATATTGATATCGATACATGTGGTAGTGATGGACATCTATTTTCAGATATATATATATATATATATATATATATATATATATATATATGCATGTATGTATGTGACAGTGGAAAATTTACACAACGGGATATGTGCATCAACAATTAGCATATTCATTTGCAGTTTAGCAATAGAATGATGACAATACTTCAAACGCTGATTGCTGAGGATATCAAAACTTTCTCAAGATAAAACTTCATTTACAATTAATAATGAAATGGACATTCATCAAATTCCACAGCATTTGCTTTCATATGTAGGTGTAGTGAGTTGTAGCACAAATTAGATCAACCTTTCCCCAAAATTACTTTATTTTGAAGAACAAATTTATAAATTCTTGCAACTACGATGGCGGTAATGCAATTAGGTACTTAATGCTAACTTCGTTAAAACAGGTAGCGTACTTTCTAAATTTGAATTGATTTCTTGTCTCATGCTATAGGAATATTTCATTATAGCGTCTCAAATCTCAATATTGTGTTTTCAGATGCTAACTGTTCTTAGAAATCAATTTGTGGTATTATGTAGAGATGCGATTGAACAATAATGGCTTAGTGTAAATAAAAGCTAAGCGAATTAAGCGAATAAATTTCTTACATACATACTGAAAACTGTTGACATGACAGGGACAAAAAAAGAATACAACCATGTTCTTTTCTAGGAAAATACCATTTTTTGGGAAAGGTAGAATCGGGCGTAAGCGTTCTAGTACTAGCTCGGACTGGTCTTTGCCAAAAAAAGTTTGGTGAGGTGATCCATTGCGGGATCCACATTCTGAATCTGCCAATGCATGTATATATATTAAATACTTTGCCATAAAAACTTCGAGTATGTATTTCGCGTATTAAATATTTTTCGTGCATGTATTCATGCAAAAAACTATACATATACATATTTCAAAATGATAATAGAGCTCTGCAAATATATATATTTTTGTTGAACCTCTTGCATTAATAGATCTTTATGAGATAACTTATACAGTGTAATGAAGGTATGCTACATCAAGTATAATTGAACTACAAATACAATTTTACATGTTATCTTTCAATAATGCGAGTTATATAGTAGCCAAATAAGGCCACCAATTCAAGTTTACTCAACCGTTTCTCGGAATACTTATTTTTTTTGGATTGCTGGGACTGGGAATCTCATCTTTTGAATGAAATCCGTTGGAGCATTTTTTGGTCAATATAAGCATGTAAAATTTTAATTCTATACAAAGTATTCACCCTGGCTTTATATGGACCAACAAGCCCTAATATTCCACACAGAAAACAAAAATTTGTAATCCCATCTTCGCATATTTTCAATATACTATTTATGTGATGCTTGATTAGTTCTGGCACTGAAACATGAATAAAATATGGCATATATAATTATTATATGCCTACTATGATCAATTTGGCATATAATGTAAAACCTATAATGAAAAGATATAATCTTGCTTATATAAAATATCATAAACCTCTATAACTCCATAAAAATTCTAGAAACTCTTTAAAACTTTAGAAGACAAAAACTTCATAGAGAAGTTAAGGGATTCTGAGTAAAGAAGTCTAATTCAACATCGTACATTTCGAGCCTAAGAATGTAACATCTTCCTCAGTAAGTTCAACACAATCTTCACGATGCCATACTGCACAACTTCAGTAATTCTTCATAAATTACATATAATCTTCTCTACATATTGGTTAATATCAATCTTGTTTGCTGGCTTAATGCTTTGGTATTCGTGATAAAGATGTAATTTATTAGGGATACAGTGAAAAACAACGCTATCATACGTATTTAATAGACTTCTTACAACTTTAGAATCTGAATTTCGACTATATCACTCATCAATTGGAAATTTAATTACGAAGATATAACAGTATTTTGCTAATATAATATTTGATAGGATTTATTTAGTTTCATATTCTGATGACCTTATTAGGGCATTCATGATAGCTATACAGAATAAAATGCATCAGGAGAACACAGAAAATAATTAAGCTTGCACTTGAGTAAATGAATCTAGGAATCTCTACTAGTATGCAGGGCTGTGAAACCCCAATAATAATTCACCTGACTCGGATATCATCTTAAATCAGTCATTTGCGGGAATTGTGGCACTTAAAATTAGGGGAATAGAACGTGAATAATCGTCTGCTGGCAACGGATCGAATCGAATTCTCACCCAATTTCATGTCATCTTCATCCATAGAGTAACTTAATCCGTCAGCTACAAGTAGTCATGTATGTTTATTTTATGAGATATCGAAGGGATGGCGCATTTGGGGCATGGTCGTACAAGGAACTGTACCTTAGAAATCAGTTATGCACTTATAATATTTCATCTTGCCCCTCTCCCTCAGTTGCTATATCTTCTACTATGTTAATACATTGTGGTAAGGGGACTTTAGAAAAAATTAATTATAAGCTAAAAAACATATTGATTAATATATAATCGCTAAAGAATTCGGATGCATGTGGGTATGAAAAAGCAAATATTTTTTAATTGTTGTCCACACTCTTCTGCTGATTGTACTCAGTTCACTTGCAATTAGTTCTTTTTCCAACTCTCAGTCTTTCTGTTTTGCTTGAGAGAGCCTCCAACTCCTGAAATAATCTTCAACACCATTTCTTCCTGCATGAAATCTTTATGACATCATCTCAATAAGAGCGGTGCACATTTCTGATGTTTTCACATAAACATCAAAATGTGGAATAATACTTAAGGAAATGTCAATAAGCATAGATTTCTTAACTTAACTCTTGGAGGAACATAATGAAACTGAAGATGCTTTAGTATTAAAAACAAATGATTTACATTGAACAAATAACAATACGTGAACTATCACCTAAATTAAATTTTGAAATGCATTTATGATGTTACACTACGGTTGTCCATATATGTACCTGGAGCCCCTAAAGAAGTCGAATAATGATTACCAAAAATGACTGGCAAAAGAATTAGGATCAAGGCAATATTTTCATCACATGATAGAGGAAAGTCTCCTTTTTCGTTTTTGGCTTCGGCCCCGCGACCTCTGACTTTGCGCATGGCACGCCCCAATATGTTCGGAATATCTTTGCACATATAAAGAAACAGTCAAAGTTCTTTGTTTTTCTTCAAGGCCCCAAAACCTTCTAAATACATTAACACTAGGTATGGAGAGAATTTAAATCTTCTTGAAAATTTCGAAATTTTCATAGAAAACGTGTTAATCTTTTCAAAAACCTCAGGCACAGCAATAGGCTTTAATTAGAAATTTTCAACATTGTATTAAAGCGTATGTTTCCCATTAGACCTACCCATGCCCCAAGATTTTCAAATTTGGAAAAAGGCTTTAAGAAAATTCTTTGTAAATGTGGAAAAACAGTTTGTCCTTTAAAACGGACGGTAGGCCATTATCTTAAGATCTATCATGAAAAATACAAATGTCCTGTCAAAGGATTAACGACTCATCATCAAGTTTTGAGCAAAATATTTTTAAACATGGTCAGACAATATGATGTCCAACTATAATAAAAGTGTTTGAATAATTTTAAACGCATTAAAGTATATTTTTGGGCTAAAATGAAATTAGAAAAATGTGATATTAAGGAGTAGCTATTCAACATAGTAAATCTTAAATTGAGTACTTGCACTTAGTTAATATCAAATTTCCCTGTTTTAGTTAAAATCCAAAAATATCTGCTTATATCTAATAGTGTGAACACAAGAAAAAGATATTACAAACGACTCTCTGTAATAATGCATTAAACATAGACTGAACTCCAATAGTATATTCTTCACACACTATCCTTGTAATTTTGACATTATTGTTAATAGAATGCTTTTTTCCAAACGAGTTTTCTTGAATAAAAATTTTCCATATCTAAAAGTATTGCTGTTTATATTAAAAAAATCTGTTGGCCAGCCCTAAAGAGCTGATTATTCAATTTTACTGTGAAGGGAAATTCCATATACTCTGTCCTGTAGCACAAGCAAAAAAATTTGTAACGCGACAGGGCATTGGACAATTAAGAATGTAATGAATTTCATATAAGGGTGTGCATGGAAATATGTGACTATACATTCACACATTTTTAATATATGTACATATATATATACCGGTATATATATATATATAT